>JAWWEW010000038.1:5746155-5783323 GCA_035583185.1 Anabacerthia variegaticeps | reverse complement strand
CTGAGGGGCCGTGAGGGGTGTGTGGGAGTCCGGAGGGGCCGTGAGGGGGTGTGTGGGGTGTGTGGGAGCCCTGAGGGGCCGTGAGGGGGTATAAGGTGTGTGTGGGAGCCCTGAGGGGCCGTGAGGGGTGTGTGGGAGTCCGGAGGGGCCGTGAGGGGGTGTGTGGGGTGTGTGGGAGCCCTGAGGGGCCGTGAGGGGGTATAAGGTGTGTGTGGGAGCCCTGAGGGGCCGTGAGGGGTGTGTGGGAGTCCGGAGGGGCCGTGAGGGGGTGTGTGGGGTGTGTGGGAGCCCTGAGGGACCGTGAGGGGCTGTGAGGGGTGTCTGTGCAGCGCGTGACACGCGCGGGGCCTCGCGCGCGGCTCCACGCCGAGAGCGCGCGGGCACGTGCGGCGCGCGCACGCGCGGCCACGCCCCGCCTCGACCACGCCCCCCTCCCCGCACGCGCGCGCCGCCCGCCGTGCCCTGGGGCCGCCAAAGCTACGCCCCCTCCTTCTCCTCCCCACCAATGAGCGCGCGGCTCCGGGCGAAGAGAGGGGGCGTGGCCTCCCCGGCGGCTGCGCGCGCGCGGGGCGGCCCCGCCCCTCCCCCGGCGCGGGGTGGGAAGAGAGGGCGGCGCGCCTGCGCAGCGCGACGCCCGCGGCTACAGCGCGCCCCGGGGCGGGGGTCTCTGCGCGCAGGCGCGGTGCGGCCGCGGTGTCCCGGCGCTGGGAGTGGGGGGGGTGGCCGCGCATGCGCGCCGCGTGCCCGCCCCTCGGCAGCAGCAGAGGAGGAGGAGGCGGCGGCGGCGGCTCCGGGCGAGGAGTGCGAGGGCAGCGAGAGGCGCCGCTGCCGCCCCGGTATCCGGCAGTACCGCGCGGAGCAGGCGGCAGCGCCCCGGCGGCGGAGGGGACGCGAGCGGCGGCGGCAGGAGCGGCAGCGGCGGTAGCGGCGGCAGCGGCGGCAGCAGCAGGAGGAGTCAGCGCCCGGCCCCCCCCCCCACCCCGCGCACCCCGTTGCAGCCCCCCCCTCCCTCCCGCCCGCCCTCCGAGCTCCGCAGCCTCCACCATGTCGGCGCCGGCAGCCAAAGTCAGTAAGAAGGAGCTGAACTCCAACCACGATGGGGCCGACGAGACCTCAGGTGAGGCCGCGCCGGGGGCGGGACGGGAATGGCGGCAGCAGCAGCCGGCGCGGCCTCCGCCTCGCGCCGACCGCCATTTTCCCCCCGCCGCACGGGCCGCGGCCGCGCCGGGGGCGGGCGGAGCGCGGGCCGGGCCGGGCGGATGTGCAGGCCCGGCGGCGGCGGCGGGAGGAGGAGGAGGAGGCCATGTTACAGCGCCCTTTTGTCTGCGCCGCCCGCACGGCCGCCCGCACGGCCGCCCTCGCTGCCCGCGGGGCCGGGCGGGGGGCGCTGCGGCTCGGCCGAGCAGCGGGACCCCCCCGCCCGCGCCGCCCCTCCGCCGGGCGGCATCCGCCGAGCCTCATTGTTGCTGCTGCCGCCCCGCCGCCGCCATGATGCGCCGCCGCGGCCGCGTGGTGCCGCGGGGACGCGGGGGACACGCCGGGCCGGGGACGCGGGGGACACGCCGGGCCGGGGACACCCCACGTGCGAGAGAGCCGGGCTCGGGCTCGGCCCCGGCCGCGGCGCTGCCGCCCCACGTGCGTCCCGCGGGGGGCACGGGCAGGGTCCCCCCCGCGGCCGCTCATTCATCACCCGCCCGCGGGAAGGGCCCACTAGGAAATACCTGCGAGCCGCCGCTTCGGAGGCCTTTTTTTTTGTTTCTAAGCGGCCTCCCGAACGCTCCTTTTTGCCTCTCAGGAGGCGGCGTGTGCCTAGATAATGCTCTTCCTATTGATATCGCGGTGCTCCCTACATCATTTCACGCTCCTTCCAATGTGTTGGTCGTAGTAAACGGGGCTTACAGCATTCTGATCGAATTGCTGTTCTTCTGTCAATTGGAGTAGGCTTGTAAAAGCGTGGAGAGGGATGCGAGCTGTGGTTTCGGGGGGTGAACTCGCTTTAAGGGCCGTTTTGTCTTAACTTTGCTGCACTTGAGCTCCAGTGCACCTTGGAAGGCTGAAGCTTTGAGGGCTTGCCTTGTAAGACGTGTGACATTTACTAGAAATACCCGGGTACTTCTACGGCAGATCGCTAGAAAAGGTCCCGAAGAGAAAGCCCAGGTGGTTTGTCAGGCTGGAGAATGAAGGGATATTGACACGTTTTCGTTTGTTTTTCAGAAAAAGAGCAACAGGAAGCAATTGAACACATTGATGAAGTACAGAATGAAATAGACAGGTAAACGTTGACCAAACTTTTAAAACGTTTGAGCAGAAATTGAAGGGTAACTGTCAAAGGGAAACTATTTAGTAAACTAAGCACTCAGTAGTACTCTCTGTCTTTAGACTCTGCCAAGATAAACGTGTGTTCTGGCTTGATTAGAGGCATTAAAAAACAAAGAGGTGTCCTGGTTTCTTGCTTAATTGTGTATAATTAAAAAGGTGGAACTTGAGTTTAAAATGGTAAATTAATTGTGATAGTTTTGGTAATAGAAATGCCTCGTGTATGGGATTTTCAAGTTAATATGTACATTATGTGGCAAAATATTTCCGTGTTTGCAAGCAGAACCAAGAACTTGGTTGAAAAATCAGCTTTTCTTATATATTTTTATTATAATATTCATGTACTTGTAGAATAACACATAGAAAATGTCACTGAAATGTTAGTTTTGGATGCCAGAGCTCTCTGGGCTGTGGGTTCTGTGCTGGTCTTTGCCTGGATCTTCTCTCCCTGCCCGCTGTCCTGCAGGTGACTGTTGGGGCTCTGACTGAAGCTGTGGCAGTGTCAGGGCTTTGCCTTTTTACAACAACAATGAAATGTTAAATCTTTGCTTGCATGGGTGTAAAGTTGCTTTGTTGTACCTTCCTTGCCTGCCCAAAAGTTACAGAGAGCAGGTGATGGGGTTGTGTGTTACTCATCTGCAGGTCTTTTGCAAACAAAATGTTAAAGGGGTAAAACGCTGCTTTGCTTTGCATAAATAAAGGTCTATCCCTGCAAAACATCCAGTGTGTTGGGAAGGTTCCATTAAGGCCAGTGAGATTTGCTTCTGGCAGGGTGTTTAATAGTTCTTACAGCTTTGGGCCACAGGGTTTTTTGGGATACACACTGGTCTTCTCAAACCCACTGAGCTCTTAGTTAACTGCTGATGTGCCCTTAACTCCCAGTTGTCTCCCTGTGGTTAACGTGGCTCCTTCTGTTACAGACTGAATGAACAAGCCAGTGAGGAAATTTTGAAAGTAGAACAGAAATACAACAAACTCCGCCAACCATTCTTCCAGAAGAGGTCAGAATTGATCGCCAAAATCCCAAATTTCTGGGTAACAACATTTGTCAACCACCCACAAGGTATATTCTTAATAGGCCTCCTTTTTTCCCTGTGAATTCAGTGTTTGCTTGCTTGTCACATGAGTGTCTTGCAGCTCTGAGGGTCTTGTAGAGTTGTCACTGGCCATACAAAACACTTCCTTTCTGTCCTAAGTTGCATTTTATAAGCTTTTTATGTCTAGCACTTGTTGATGAGGAAACACCTTGTTTATTAAATACTTTAATTGCAAGATTTCTGCATTGTAAATCGTAGCTTTCCCGCTTCATTCAGTTCATTGGGCCCTTGCAGTAAAAAGGAAAAAAATAGGATTCTGGTTTGTTTGGGTGTTTTTAGTTGGAAGTGAGCTCCTTGGGCCTGTTGACGATAAACTTTCTGCAAAACAAGTTTGTGGGCTGCTTAGATTGGGCAAACAGCTGGCATGAAAACCTGTGTCAGAGAAGGGTAGATGTCTGTACATAATGTTTGCTGCTCTTTAACACTGAACTGCAACAAGCAAAAGTCATGTTTGGACCTCAGCAAATGCAAATAGTCTCTTGGTTGGTAACTTGAATAAAAGGGGCCGCAAGAAGTTGGCTTGGACAGATGTGTTGGTTTTAAGATTGCTCTTGCTGTGAGTTGCCTGTGTGTTGCACATTCCATGGCTTTGTTAATGTGGGATTCCTCATTCTGTGTCAGTATCTGCACTGCTGGGAGAAGAAGATGAGGAAGCACTGCATTACTTGACCAGAGTTGAGGTGACAGAATTTGAAGACATCAAATCAGGTTACAGAATAGATTTTGTAAGTACTTTAAATGATGCCTTCACTTGTGATTTTGCTGGGGTTTTTATTGTTATTGCATGCTGGGTTGTAGTTTGTAACTTAGGCTCTGCAGTTACCATTTAGTGCCAGCTGTGACCTGGCCCGTGTGTTCCATTCTGAGGGTTTTAACTCCTTCCTTTCCTCTCTGCAGTATTTTGATGAGAATCCCTACTTTGAAAATAAAGTCCTCTCCAAAGAGTTTCACCTCAATGAAAGTGGAGACCCATCTTCAAAATCAACTGAGATCAAATGGAAATCTGGGAAGGTATGTAGAGCATGTTGGAGAGGTGATTGCTGCTCTGTGATACCATCACTTTAATTACCTTCCTCTGGCTTTTTTCTTTTGTGTTGAAGCTGCCTTGTCTTCCCTTCCCCTCTCACTCTCCTTGCCACTTCCCTACAGACAGTTCCTGGCTATCTCCCAGGGTTTGGAATACCCCATTTCCTTGGAGATCTGTGGTGGATTCTCCTGCTCTGCTGAGCACCACCATGAAAAGAGTGAAAGCACAAGTACAACTAGATGGAATCATTACCCAAGAGCATTAGCTTGTCTCATCCATGGGCAGGATCTAGACTCTGTGTTTGATTATTTTCTTAAAATAACTGTTAGATAAGGAATTCTGAGGACAGTGGGTTTGGGGGGATCAGATAGTGGGGTGCGATTTTATTTTTTTTCTCTTTATTTCCTTCATTCCCAGACATCACATCTTTGTAGAGGTTGCAGCCACACAATAATGTGGGCACAGGGCATGCCTGTAATCCAGGCAGTATTCAAGCAACATTAACTTGCTGTTGGTTTCTTTCAAAGTTGGAAGCACTTCCCTGTTACCCTGAAGATTCTGGACTGAATGTTTAAAAGCAGAAAGGTTGCAGTGAAGTTGCTGTGGTTTTGTCACCCTCTGACCAAGGAGAAAACTTAACCTTTTTTTCACTGAGATCTGAAACTCCTTTTATACCAGAAGTTACAGTCTTGTACAAACCACTCAAGTGATCTTTATAACATACCATAAACTCAGTGTGAATTCTGGTACTGTTCTTCATTAAACTGTCCAAACTGATAAATGTGATTCTATCAAGAAAACAAATACTAAAAGTTTGGAGTTAACTGTATGATCAGAGAAACTATTTATTTAAATAGTGGATAGTAATTTTCTTTTTAGACTTAACAAAAAGATTGTTGCAAACTTACTGTGCTTAACAGAACTTACATATGTTCTTGTGACCATGTGTTAGAGTGGTTTGGGTCTGGGTTTTTTCCACTTACTACAAAGAGTGGCCTGAAGACTTCAAAGCAGGAAATCATAGGCTAAGAAGGCCCAGGCAGGTCTTTATCTCAGGTTAAAGACAGAGCTTGGAGGTGTGGAGACTGTTTCTTAAATGGGGTGTCTGTAGTAGTCGCTGCAATTACAGGTACTCTGAGTAGCATTTAGCCATTGTGAGGCCTTTTCAATTCAGTGTGTCATTAAATACTTGTCATACTTGTGCTTCCTTGGGGTATGGAAACATAAATATGAGGTCCTGTGAATTTTCTGTTTCGGTGGAGGTCATTGAAAGAAACAGTCAGGTTTACTGTTCTCTCATGTTCATGAGAAATGTAGTACCTTCTGTGAGTTGTTTGGGTTGCAAATGTTTCTTAAAGACCCTCAGGGAGGGAGTAGAAACTGATTTGTGTGTATTTAGACAAGTGGGTTTCCAAAAAAGTAAAAAAAAAAAAAAAAAAAAAAAAGCCATGGAAAGATGACTTCAGGAAACTTCTTAACTTGCTTTTCAGGACCTGACAAAACGTTCAAGCCAGACACAGAACAAAGCCAGTAGGAAGAGGCAGCATGAAGAGCCAGAAAGCTTCTTCACCTGGTTCACTGACCACTCTGATGCAGGGGCTGATGAATTAGGAGAAGTCATCAAGGATGACATCTGGCCAAATCCATTACAGTACTACTTGGTAGGTGCAGCCCTGAGCAGGGCACCCCTGCCCACAGCAGCTCTGTGGGAGTGAGAGGGAATTTGATCACTGTAGTTGATGTTGCAAATGTGTCCTTAAGGTTCCTGATATGGATGATGAAGAAGGGGAGGGAGAGGAGGATGACGATGATGATGAAGAGGAGGAAGGATTAGAGGATATTGATGAAGAAGGAGATGAAGATGAGGGGGAGGAAGATGAAGATGATGATGAGGGAGAGGAAGGAGAGGTGAGTAATCTTGCCCTTCGTGCCATCCTTCTCTGGTATATGAGGGATCTGGTAGGAATACTGAGCTATTGTGACATTCCCTCCTTTTTTGGAGGGAAGAAACAGAACTGTAACTACCTCAACTTGTGGAGTGCTTTCAGTGTAGTAATCAGTGCCTTTGTGTATATGAGAGACAGTGGGAGGTGCTCCAGAAGAACTTGGTTGTAACAAAATAATTATTTAATTAGTGAACATTTTAGCCATGCTTTACATGTAAATAGCTTTTGTTGATGCATCCAATCATCCTGCCACCTGTTGGTTTATTTTTGCTTATGGCCATCTTAGCTAAGACTCTCTGCTGGGTGAAGGAATTGAAAGTTTCCTTGAGTAGCAGGTGGGATTCCAGGGTGCTGGGAACCTGAGGTGTAGAATGTCTTTGTTTCTTGTAACTGGGCGTGGTGTGTTTGACTTTGAGCAGCACAAACTGCTCGTGCTGAGAGGAGATCTGCTGGGAGCTCTGTTTTGTAACCTCTGAATTTGGCACGTGCAAATTGAAGCATTGCAGAGTTTAAAATGAAGGGAAGAAAGATGACCCCTTCACTTTCCAAATGTTAAACTCGTATCAGCGCTTGTGATTCTGAGCAGTGGCTTCTCAAACCTGATGTGTTTTCCTTGGGACACCCAAATTTTGAGGGATTTCTGTGTCACCAGTAGCTGGGCACTCGGGGCAAGTGTTCCCACTCCTCAGTGAAGAGGGGAATGAGATGATCCTACAGCACACACTGAGTAACTCTGTATAGAGTGATACAACAACTCTGGTCACTGCATTTGCTGTCTGAAATTTAGTGATTAGATTGTTTTAATTGTTGCTTATCTTTCAACAGGAGGATGAAGGAGAAGATGACTAATTGAACACTGATGGATTCCAACCCCCCTTTTTACCTTTTTAATTTTTCTCCAGTCCCTGGGAGCAAGTTGCTGTCTTTTTTTTCTTGTGCTCAGTCGCCTTGTTCTCTTGAGGTCTCTTTTTCTCTCCTCTACACCATGGTTCACAATTTATTTTGGGGGAAATACCTTGAGCAGAACACAGTGGAAAAGAATCTACCAGTTTCTGTTTCAAGTTCATTTTTATCCCTTTCTGTCTCAAAACAAAAACTGTTTATGGAATCAACACACCATGTTCTGTGGGAAAAAAGAAAACCTTCTGCTCCCTTCACTCTGCTGGAAGCTGAAGAGTGCTAGGCCCCTGTGTAGTAGTGCATAGAATCTAGCTTTTTTCCTTCTTTCTCTGTATATTGGGCTCAGAGATTACACTGTGTCTCTATGTGAATATGGACAGTTAGCATTTACCAACATGTATCTGTCTACTTTCTCTTGTTTAAAAAAAAGGAAAAAAACCTAAAAAAAAAATAAAAAATAAAAACGGGGTTATAGAAGGTCAGCGGGGTGGGTTTCAGATGTTTGGGTGGGTTAAGTGGGCATTTTGACAACATGGCTTCTTCTCCTTTGGCATGTTTAATTGTGATGTTTAACAAACATCCTTGCAGTTTAAGATGACACTTTTAAAATAAAATCTTCTCCTAATGATGACTTTGAGCCCTGCCACTTGATGGAGAATCAGCAGAACCTGTAGGATCTTATTTGGAATTGACATTCTCTATTGTAATTTTTGTTCTTGTTTATTTTTAAATTCTTTTTTTTTTTTTTTTTTTTTTTTGTTTCACTGGAAAGGAAAGAAAGATGCTCAGTTTTAAACGTTAAAGTGTACAAGTTGCTTTGTTACAATAAAACTAAATGTGTACACAAAGGGGCTGGTTGGTCTTCACTGAAAGAAACAGTTTTTAATACCCTGCTTAGAACTTGTAGGCATTTTTGGGCCATTTGGTCAGTATTTATGTAGTGCAATGCAGCCTTGTGGTTGTGTGGACTGATAATCAATTTAATTTCCACTATTTCAGTACCTGCAAAGTGTTTCCTTTGGTAGTTCCTACTGCACACTCCAATTCTTGCAGGGCCATGTGTGGAGACACAGGTTTATGTTCAAAAATGACTTGATTCTCAGAATTTTTAAGCAGTACCTCGCAGTACTGTATCTCCAGTACATCAGTTGGCATGAAAATACTCTGCAAGCTCAGAATAAAAAGACCAAGGGATCTTATAATAAGATTGGGGTGGTTTTGTAAGTCTTTTCAGTTGAAAGTAAATCTTAAGTGCAAGCTAATTTTGGGGGTTATTTCAAAGAGCAAGAGTGTTGGTGAAGCTCATGTATAAAAAGTTGCTACTTCCCTGCTTTCTTTCCTTGATAGCAGCGTGTATATGTGCTTTAGATACACTGTACTCTCATTTGAAGAGATTGCATTTGAGAAGCCTGTAACAATTTCACGTCGAGGTTGTTGGTACTGGTATGCCACAAAGTGTAATGGAAGTTGTTTTAACATGCTGTGCTTTTGAAATATTTAAAAAAAAAAAAGAAAAAAGTTGTATCAGCTAATCTGAAATTCAAACAGCTCTTTGGATGTGTAGAAAAGACTTGTCTTCTGGGAAGACTTGCTGTTATATGCTCTGATTCCTTTTCCTCACAAAATTTGCTGCAGCCAAATTCAGCTTGGTTTTGATGCTTAAAAATACACTTGGCAGGACCCGATCGATCTGTGGTTGAGACACGCACAGATAATGTGTGAGGGCAAACATTCTGCGAGTGTGTGGTCCGGCTTGGATCCCATCCAGCTCTCAGAGACAATGCAACGTCCAGTCTCATGTGATCGATGCAAAAATAAGACAACCATGTACTTCATTCCATCTCAACAAAAGCTGCTGCCCTGATCCTGCTTGCAGAGCAAAGTACAGTGTTGACCAGTAATGGTTTCTTACCATCTAGAGAGAGAAGGAACAAAACCTATGAAGTCCTATAAATTTTAGGGTGTTACAATTCCTTTTTGTTGTAAGACTGAAAATTGCTTCCTGTTGTGGTAAAGGGTCGATGTGCTGTTACCTGCCGTGATGCCTCATTACTTAATTTTTATGTAGTCCTAACTGTAGTTCCTCAAGGAAATTAATCTTTTGCTAGTCTTGAATGCTTTAGGAAAAATATTGTGCTGTTGTTGTTCCACCCCTGTTGGTTAGTAGCAGAAAACCTTTAAAAACTGTTTTGAAAGTAATCAAAGCTTCAGGCTCTGTAAAGTCAAATACCAGGAATAAGGAATGAGAAGTCTGGATAATTAAATGCTACTTAGGAGATTTTTCTTGCACATTCTTTAGGATTTTACAGGGTGCCAGAATACTCTTGCTACTGTACTGATAATACTGAAATTCCTGTGAAACTTTAAAGGTTTACTTCTGGCAATGGCTAAAGAGTAAACTAACATGGTAAAAGAATAAACCATATTAGTTAAGCATTATCTTAATTATTTTTTTTTTTTTTTTAGCAATGGAAATGAGTAGGGATTAATATGTTTCTCTGCAGTGCTGCAGAAATACTACAGCTGGCCATCACGTGCTCTTGAGTGTTCATGTCTAATTTGGCTGAATATATGTAATGGGTGTTCATTTTTTTACTTGCTTTATTTTATATGCATATAAAGAGCTTTTAAGAGCAGACAGCCACCTTGGGTGATAATAATGGGCGATTCACTCTTATTAATTACCTGTCTATCATTAATTCCCCACTGCTTGAGCTCCTCACATCCCGTTCGTCCTGCCAAGTGAAATTTGTCACAGGTGGATGCTGACTTCAGGCTTTGTGATCTGAATTTTCAGGGTTAGAACACAGAGTTGGCAGCAATTTAATAAAGGTGAAGCTACTGTGCTGGGGCTCTATGACTTAACTGGCTCAAAGGTTATTTTTAAGTTTGAAGTTTTAATTGCTATGAAATAGAATCTTTTGTCTGTAATTTCTAGTGCCAAAGGAAACAAATACATCTGTGTGTGTAAATATAGTTAGAAAGGTTTGAGTTTTTTAAACAGATTATCTGTGTACTTATTCATACTTGTCAACATAGTTTCTGTCCCTGTAAACAAACATTATCTGAATCGATTTCTCAGTCATTTATGACAGTCATTTGAATCTGTAAGCTCTTTGTAGCACACTAAACCAGGTGCATAAGGATAGTTCTTTGTTTATTGGATACTGTTCCTGAATTTTGAAGCCATGCTTTTTTTTTTTTTTAAGAGACTGAAATCAGTGAAATAATTTCTCTGCTGTACCTTCAAGCTATCCTTCTGTTTGAAGGAATTAAAGTACATTTAACTGTTACTCGATGTTACCCTTTCTAAGAGTCTTTTTCAGAAGAACCAGTTATTAGTCCCGAATTCAGCATCATCTTTCCTGGGTGAGGTGGATAGAGGACAGGAGGTTGTTCTCCTGCATGGAGAAGTGTGAGGGGACCTCACAAGTGACTCTGGTACCAGACACTTGCTTCCTCCGGAGAACAGATTTATGCTTAAACTCTTGTCCTCCCTCTCCTGGATTAAAAATGGAAACCTCTAAGACTTTCCCATGATCATCGCCTCTCCCACTGCCCGTCCTCCAGTGCAATGCCCTCTCCTGGGTTCAGTGGAGGAAGGGGGCTGCTGGTTCACTGTCGGAGCCCCCCTTAACCCCAAAGAGGCCGTGGCTGCTCCATCCCGGGATGGAAACCCCGGCCCGCCTTCCCCCGGGCTGATGCCACGCTGCCCCTTCCCGGTTCCCCGGCAGGAGCCGCCCCAGGAGCATCGCCAGCTCCAGGGGCTGGTGCCCTGCGGGATCCTGGAAGCGCTGGCCAGGCACAGCTGCCGGCTGTGAGTCACCTTCCCGGGGCACAGGGGTGGCCGAGCGGGCAGGAGCCGCTGATCCCACGCCCCGCAGGATGTGCGGGACAGGGGTAGCCGTGCCCGGTGGTGGGCTGGGATGCTGGGGAGCCAGGGATAACCCGGGAGCTGAGAGCCAGTCCTGGCACTCCAGGCTGGGGAGCTCCTCCAGCCAGACTGTCTGCAGAGCTCCAGCTCCCTGAACTGCCCCCCTGCCCTCCCTCTGCCTCTGCTGGAGGGTCCCAAACCAGGAGGGAAGAGGGGGAAGCCCCTCTGTAAACCCCGAGTGAGCAGGGCAAAGGGTCCCTGCAAAAGTCTCTGCAGTGATGGAGCCAAGCAGAGCCCAGATCCGACTGCTGGGACAGACTGGCTGTGTGAGGGTGTGGAAGTGTCCCAGTCTACACCTACCAGTCTGACTTTCAATATTTCCACTGAATGAACAGTCTAATTAAAAGAATTCCTTAAACACTAAACAGAGCCTGGACCATGTTACAAATAGTAACAGGTTGCAGAAGGCTTTATATTAATCAAATGCACTTGCTTTATTAGCAACAGGGACAGATTCAAAGGTTTAATAGACATTTTAGGTTTTATTAATTCAACTCGGGCTGGATCTAAATCTTACTTTAAATTTTTACTTTTGCGTGATTACCTTTTACCAATTATTAAGTTGTAGATCGCATACAAAATGCTTAGGCTCGAAAAAAATGTTCTAATTAAGTAAAAGGAAAACATTTCTGTTTATCAGTACATTTCTAAATTTATGTGTGGGAATACCCTCACCTCCAGATGCCTTCTGACTCACAGTTGTGCGCTGCTCCAGGACTGAAAAGCATGTTAGTGCGGTAACACCATTATGCAATACTGCTGAGGAGGGTCTTTAACACCTGAAAGCAATAAGTATCTTTTCAATTTGTTTTAAGCACCGGGGCTGTGACATACCGAGTCGGTTCTGCGTGATGGGACGGCAGCACAGCAGCACTTTTCACTCACGAGAGGGAAGGGATTGCTGCCAATCCAATGCATTTAGGTTATTTATTCGCCCAAATATTCAGCTGAAACCCCAAATCCTGCTTGTGGAGGGGAAAAAAGTTTCCCAAAGCCCAGCGCTGCCTCAGGCATCATCCCAAGGCTGGGATGCAGGGATCCCGTCCCCAGGGCAGCCTCAGTTTGCTCGTTCTTGCGACCAAACCCTGGTGACGAGTCACTCCGGAGGGCGCAGAGGGGAATCCTCCCGACGGGCTCAGCACAAAGAGGGGCACCCGCGGGGGCTCTGTGCCTGTGCATCGCCGTCTGCTGCCTCCGGCACGGACCCAGGGGGGCACTGACCCCTCTCCGGATCCCTCCGACCCCTCTCCGACCCCCCTCTGTCTCCCTCCGTCTCCTCTCCAGCCCCTCTCCGACCCCAATTCAGCCCCCCTCCGACCCCTCTCCGGCTCCCTCTGTCTCCCTCCATCCTCTCTCTGTCCCACTCCATCCCCTCTCCGGCCCCTCTCCGTCTTCCTCCGGCTTTTTCCAGCCCTTCTCCAGCCCCTCTTCAGCCCTTCTCCAGCCCCTCTCCGACCCCTATCTCTCTCCGGCCCCAACCCAGCCCCTCTCCAGCCCCAATCCAGCCTCTCTTCGTCCCCTCTCCAGCTCCCTCCGACCCCTCTCCAGCCCCTCTGTTTCCTTCCAGTCCCTCTCTAGCCCCCTCCATCCCCCTCCGGCCCCTCCTTCCCCCGGGGCGGTGTCCCGCACCCCGGTGCCCGCAGCGCCCTCGCTCCTTCCCCGCCGCCACACGGGCCGCGCGCGCTTCCCCTCACGGCGGGCGGGCGGGCGGCACCGCCTGGGCCGAAGCTCTGAGGGCACAGCCGCCTCCCCTTCCCCTTCCCCGGGGCCGTGCGGGCACAGCCGGCTCCCTCTCCCCTTCCCTTCCCCGGCTGCCCCGGCCGGGCCCGCCCCACGAGAGGGCGCTGGCGGCGGCCCCGGCACCGCCGAGTTTGAAAAGTGCCGGCCCGGGCGGAGCAATGGCGGCCATGGCGACCCCGCAGGTGAGCGCTGAGGGCCGGGGGGCGGCGGGGACACAGCTCGGCCTCGGGAGAGCGGGGGCTGCTGTGCCCTTCGAGGGGTCCCTGTGCCCCTCGGGGCGGGGGGGGGGTCTCATGTACCTCTAGGGGATCCCTTGTGTCCCTCGGGGGGTCCCTGTACTTTTTTTTGGGGGGTCACTGCGCCCTTCGAGGGGTCCCCTGTGCCCCTCGGGGGCTCCATGTGCCCCTCAGGGGGTCCCTGTACCTCTCTGGGGTCCCTGTGCCCTTCGGGGGATTCGCGTACCTTTTGGGAGGGGGGTCACCACGCCCTTCGAGGGGTCCTCTGTACCTCTCTGGGGTCCCTGTGCCCCTCGGGGGGGTCCCTGTGCCTTTTTTTGGGGGGAGGTCTCATGTACCTCTAGGGGATCCCTGTGCCTTTCTGGGGCCCCTGTGCCCTTCGGGGGGTTCCTGTACCTTTTGGGGGGTCCCCCGTGCCCTTCAGGGGGCCCCTGTGCCTCTTGGGGTGGGTGTCTCGTGTACCTCTAGGGGGTCCCCTGTGCCCTTCGGGGGGTCCCTTGTGCCTTTGGGGGGTCCCTCCATCCACGCCCCTCTCCGCCCTTTGCGGGTCCCCCCATCCATCCATCCATCCATCCATCCATCCATCCCCCCGCCGGGAAAGGGGCTGCGCGGAGGGGAGGTGGGAGAGGGTGCGGGTCCTCCTCAAACTATCCCTCTTCGCCTCGGGGAGAGGGGGCTCGGGCCAGGCTGGTGCCCGCTGAGGAGGGCTCGGCGTCGGGGAGGTGTGGGAGGCTGGCTCGGGGCTGGCAGGGCTCCGTGCTGGGAAAACATCCGTGTCTGGAACAGGCTCCCCGGAGAGGGGGAGACGTCCTGCCCGCCTGCCTCGAGGAGAAAGCATCCAGCCTAATCTGGGAGAGAGGGGACGGCAGAGAGCGGCACAAAGAGCGCTGCCTCCTGGGCTCGCTCCTTCCCAGCCTCGCCCTTGGGGCTGGAAGTGCTCCGGGCAGCACCACAAGTGCCCTTTTCCAAAATTAGCCGTGGCTTTTTCCCCTAAAGAGTGAATTTGGCTGGTGTGAGGCTGCTGGATGCGGGGCTTATCCCTATAGCACAAAGTCGTGCTGAAAGTGGGATTTAAGGTGTCCTGGAAGCACGCGTGGGCTGTGGGGAGGATGCATGCTAGCTTATTAAATCAAATTATAGATCCATTCCTGTGATAGTGGTGGCAGTGTAAGGGTCAGGTCTACTCTGGGCTTTGTGCAGGTGAAGCTCTTTGCCAGGGTGGGTATAATGAATGGAATGGCATCTGATCTGATCTGGTCTGATGTCCCCTCCCTGGCTACAATCCAGAGGATTAAGTGTAGCTCTGAGACTGCTGAAATTTTTGCTATGAGGAAGCAGTCTGGACACTTGGGTATGACAGGAGCCTGGCGGAAGCCCTGGGTGAGCTCTGGCAGCCTTGCTGCAAGTGCCAAAAGGGAACTAATTTCAGCTTGTTTGCGTGTTTCTCTTCAAGCTGTAAACGTGTTTCAGGATTGTGTTGGAGACTGACCTTCCCAGGGATCCCAAGAGCAGCTGCAGCACGGGCTGTGGCGGTGTCCTGACACCCCACGGAAATTCCTGAGCCAGAATGCAAAGCAGATCAACCCAAATGCAAATTCAGCTTTCCCATCCTCCTCAATAATGGAATGTTTAATCTTTCTGGTGCAATCAATGTCGATGTTATGGCACTCTCTCATCTGTACAGGGGAAGAAGGATCCAGTAAAACATATCATGCTTATAATCTAAATATATTTATAAAATTAGCATGGTGCATTAACTGATATTCAGATTAGCTTTTGGCAGAGAGTGATGTGGAGGAAGAATTGACTGTACCTGTTGTCTGAATCAATACCCAGGTTTCCATATTCAATGTGTTTTATTGGTATTTCTGTTGCACCACTGCTCATTCCATTGCTCAGTGCGTGCAGGGGGGATTTGCTTACACCCATTTGCAGAGTTTGGATTGAAGATAAATCTGTGTGCTTTTATTAATTATTTAAATGAGAACTGCAACCAACAAGCTCCTTTTAGTCTCTTGCTACAGAGTGGATAAAGAGCTTTTTGATTTTCCAACTTAGAGTTGGTAAAGGTTGCCTGTGACTCAGGAACTCCATGATTCAAGTTCTTCCTCACAAAACTTTGGATGTTTTTCAAAGCTCTGGCTTAGTTCCTGGCTTTACTAATTGGGCGAGAACTTCCTGGAGTCAGGATGTTAATCTGAACCTTTTTGTTTTGTTACCAATCTGAACAACTCCTATTTTGGTTATTGTGGCCTAAACTTGGGTTTAGGCCAGCTTTTAAAATAGATTTTTTCCCCTTTTTTTGCTATTAGATTGAAATTGTAGCAAAAACTGATCGAGGATGCTTGGTTGGGGCTTTGATTGAGGAATTGGCCTGGGTTTTGGATGTGCAGCACGCTCTGAAAGTGCAATATTGTACACGAGTAACACAAAACCAGTGTGGTTTGTTGTTGGAAATGTGGTCAATCTCTTACAGGGTCTGAAAGCAAGCTGAGATTCCCGAGTCCTGTCTTTAGTCATTGATGTGCTGGGTGACATTAAGCCAGTTAACTGTAGAGGTGCTTGGCCACTTCTTTTGCACTTAAGCAATGAATATGAGTCATTAGTGCATTCATTGCTCTGAATGTCTTAAAGCCTCTCTTCCTGTTGAAGAGAGAAGCTCAAGCTCTTGCTTGGATCTGTCCTGGTGTTAGGTGGCATCCTCAGGGATGCTTTGCAGCTCCTGTCTGAGTCCAGTGTTTATTTGGGCAGTGAGATAAAACCTCTGCTCTGCCCAAACTGGGCCTGTCCAGAGTCTGTGACAGAGCAGCTCTGTCCAGAGCTTTTCCTGAGCCATGTTCCACTTGAACAAGGTCTATTGGAAATGATGTAAAGCAAAACCAGGGCAAATATGAATGCTACTAATGCAACCCAAAATAGTCAATGTTTAAAGTGGCCTTTAGAGAATAGAGACTGAATACTGAAAGGCTGCTCACCTTTGCAGGTACAGCAGTTAAACTTACTATTTTTCTTGTTCAGGTGTAGAAACAGCTGTAAGTTTTAAATTTTTCTTCTTCAGCACTAATAGCTGAGAGTTAACACAGGATTGTGACATTCCTAAAACCCCTATCAAATTATCTGTGATGCGTTTCTGAGCAGTCAGCATGAAGGCATAATCAGATAAAAATCTGTATCTGCAGCATCATACTAGGAAATGTTAATTCTGATCAGAACAAGAGCAAATATTGACTGGGCTTTGATACTTCAAGAACGAAGATGTGTGTAGACATTAAATAGCAAGGAGCCAAGCAAGATGAAGGTTTTACTCCATTATGGTTTGAAACCAAATTAAGGCATGTGAAGATCAAAGTTGTGTTCTCTCCTCTGCAACTGAAGTATAGGTCTGGTCTTCTTGAAAATTTGGTGAAAAGATTGGCTTCAGAACTTCTGAATGAAATGAAGGAGTGGAATCTTGTGAGGGTATTGCTGTGTCATAAAAACAGTTCATTGGGCCGTGTTCTCTCTAAAATCCTTTTGCCCAACACTCTTTGGCTGCAGGGCAGCTGTCTCTTGCAGCTGGACAATGGTGGGAACTTAATGGATCCAAGCTTCCAGCAGAAACTGGAGGGTGAGAAGGAGCTGCTTCGCCGGGCTATACAGAAGGAGCTGAAGATCAAAGAGGGAGCAGAAAACCTGCGCAAAGCGACAACCGACAGGAAGAATCTTGTTCATATCGAGCACGTGCTGAAATCTTCCAACAGGAAACTGGAGCAGCTGCACTGGGAGCTGCAGGAGCTCAATGCAAGGATTGTGATCACAGACAAAGAGGAGAATAAGACAGGTAGGTCTAGGGGCATGATTGACAGGAAAATTGTGTTACAATGCTTCAGTGTTTATGGATATTGAATTGATACTTTTCTGTTGGCTCACAAGTACTGGGAGCTTCTTCCATTGTTTTTTAGCTGATGGAGTGATCTGTGGTGTAAAAAGTTGGGAATGGGGCAAAAGAGGTGAAAGGGGGCAATGTGAGAGTTCAGTGTAAGGAGAAAACCAGCCGAGAGTGGTAAGTGTGGGCAATATTCAGGAGTAGGCTGAGGTGGAATTGAAGAGGTTTGAATAGTTTGTGGCAGTTGAACATCCAAGTATCTCTCAGGATACATGAGTATAAAATTGGAAGAGTGCTTGTTAGGACAGGTGAATTGATAAACTAGGAAATATTTACAGATATAAGCCTGAGCTTCATTTGAAACAGTGTTTTAAGTCACTTTTGTAGGCAAGACCTTTTTCTACCTTATTTTATGGAATAGCTTCCCTTTATAGAACCACCCATCTATAACCCAGTGAAATGAAATGAGAGAAGATGACTAATGGTATTGATTGTGTTGTTTGTGCAGATGGATCTGTATCTCCAGATCCTTGTCTCTGGGAAAGAAACCCAGACCCCATGGCAAGGAAGATTGAAGCTCTGAAAAAACAGCTGCATGTTGAAATGAAAGTGAAACAAGGAGCTGAGAACATGATCCAATTGTATTCAACATCCAAGGTAAGCAGGAGTAATCAGCTATTTTGGAAGATGGATTCCTTCATCAAAATGTATATTTAAAGTCTGCACCCAAATCTCTCTCTGATAATTGGTGTGGGAGAGAAATTCATTTGCAAAGCTTGCCTGCTGAATCCTTGCTCTGTAGTTTGGGTCTCAGCACAGTGACAGCACATCATGGTACTGCACATAAGGGTAGTATGAGAGGCACATTCACTCCCTGACTTGAAGACAGAAAGTTAACAAAGCACTGGGACTGTGCACTGAGTTGTTGTGATGTTTGGATGTCACTGGATTGTTTAGGATAAAGCACAGCAAGTGGTGTCTCTTTATGGGAGAAAACCTTTCACAACTTTACTGGATTCACATTCATCCCACTATTTGAGTTTGGCATAATCATATGTAAAAGTCAAAGGATAATTTAAAAAAATTAAAATCCAGGCTTATTAGAAAGGTTAATTCAGTTATTTGTTCAAAGCCCCTGCTCCCAGAACACTGTAAGTGCCATTAACCAGGGAACAACAAGTCTCAGTGACTGCAGGGTTTGGTATTAACTGGACATGTCCTTGACCTGTCCTTTCCCTCTGCACATGGAGATCATGATCTCAGTCCTCGGTCCTCAGCGGTGCCTCCTTTACATAACCACTTGTGTGTGCCATTCTGGAGTCACTTATGACCCTTCTTGCAAGTCCCACCTCACCCTCACATGTGAGCACACCCCTGTAACCCTTTTATAATGGTCATGGCTCTCCCTCTGCATCTGCTTTCCCTCGGCAGGAGCGGAAGCTGCTGGCGATGGCTCAGCAGATGCTTCAGGACAGCAAGACCAAGATTGAGATAATCCGCATGCACATCGTGAAAGTGTCTCAGGCAGCAGGAGGGATGGAAGATGCTGTGGATCCAGCAGGTAAAGTGCTTGAAGTAACACTTTACAGCCCACAAGAGACGCAGCCAAAGCTGTGACATCCACAATACTCAGTCTGTTTTCATCCTTGCCGTGTTCTGTGTGGCCAGTGAGGGTGGGGAGCACCATCAGTGCTCTGGAGCTGCGTATCGAGGAGCTGAGGCACCACCTGCGCATCGAGGCTGCTGTTGCTGAGGGGGCAAAGAATGTGCTGAAGATCCTTGGAGGGAGCCGGGTCCAGGATCGCAAGTTTCTGGCTGAGGTAAGAGGATACTGCTCAGCCCTTGTAGGGTGATTTCATGCTTCAGCATTAGTGATTTAGCATGAATGAGCAGAGTTAACCAAGTTACTGATTTAGGGAGGTCCTGTCTCTCTGTGAGGACAGACTGATTTGGATCACATTCCCTTCTAGGGAATAGTGTTTTTCCCTTTGGTGAAATTTCTCAGGAACGTCAGGAGTGACATTGATGGGGTGCTCAAGATCTATAGGAAAACATTTCATCTTGTTCCTTTATTAGCAAGATGTTGTCTTGTTGGGTTTTTTTGAAGCTTACTTGAGTTCCTAAGGTTTAACAGTACCTTGACTCAGGCTGTACATTGAGAATTTTTGCTCATTTGTTTTCTGTTCCACTTCCCACTGGTAGGCTCAGGGTCGTCTGCAAGAGTCCTCTCAGAAGATCGACCTGTTGCGCTTGTCCTTGGAACGTCAGCTCAGTGAGCTTTCTCCCGATCACCCCAAGAGAGCACTCATCAAACAGGAGCTGGTAAACACCTCCTCCCTGGGAGCCCGGCATGGCAGCATCCAACCCACCCCGGTCATCAAACCGACAGCCCTCACAGGTACAGGGATCCTGCATGGCATGTTGTTGTGAGAGGGAAAAATGAGTTGTGTTTCTTTCTCACTGTTGTAATGCCTCTGTTATATGGACGTTGGATTTGCCAGGAACTGGGCTTATGTCTTCTTGGCCAGGCAGAGCTTTCTGAACACATGAATTTGCAGTCTGCGAGTCTGGAGTCAAGAAATCATGAATCTGAGAAAGTCTCGGAACTCTGTGGGGACAGGCTGACTGGAATCACTTTATCTTTTACATAATAATGTTCCTTACTCTCCTAAAATTCCTCAGGAACACTGGAAGTGAGGCTGATGGGGTGTCAGGATCTATTAGAAAATGTTCCAGGACGTTCCCGAATGACCAGTTCCTCTCCCATCGGTGGCAGCCCAAGTGATCTGAGGTCCCTTTCCCGGACACGAGTCGGCCTGGGCATCCATGGCCGTGCTGTTGCAGGAAAGTACCTGCGGAATGAAGAGCCATGTAGTGAGTATGGGGTTCCCTGCTGGCCTGTGAGTGGCATGTGGGAGCAAGGGGGATTCTCAGCGTGGTACCAGGCTGGCCTGGTATGAGTGTTCTTACGAGAAACTTGGTTTCTGAAAACTGAGAGAGAGTGTGAATTATGTCCTAGGACTGTCATGGAAATTACATTTGGTTGGGGTGTTCACCTTCAGCGTTAGTTTAGAGGGTTTCTGTGGTAAAAGGTTATAATCCATGTTTTCTCCTTTGTCCAGATGAGGTCCTTGCTGTGCTCAAAGTGGACAACAAAGTAGTTGGCCAAACAAACTGGGGACCAGTTAATAACCAGGCATGGGACCAGAGCTTTGTCATTGAGCTGGACCGGGTAAGTCTGCCCCAGATTCTGGTGCTGTGTTTGTTTTTCCATTTCTCCTTACCTGATTTGCTTGTTTAGCTGCCATTCCACTTAATGCAACTCTGTGTTGCTGCTGTCCCCGTGTCCTTTGATGTGCCAGTTATCTCAGTCTTCCCCTGAAGGCAGAGCATCTCTGCCAGACATTCAGCCTGAGCAGCATCTGTTGTCCTTCTCTCCTTATCTGAGCAGTTTTATTTCATCTTATCAGCAAAGTGGTTCTCAGGGAGTTCTAAATGGGGAGCCAAGACAGCAACCTCCAAAAGGGTCTGTAGCTAAGAAGATCTGAAAACATCAAAAGCAGGGAAGAGAAGGACTGAAGAAATTCTTTATGCATCTCTTTAGTTCACTGATTTATTTTTCCTTCTACAACAGCATGTGTGTGCCATTTCCAGAGCATGGGGCAGGATGTAACTCTTCTGGTTTGTTTTGTTTTTCTCCCCCATCCCACCAGTCTCGTGAGCTGGAAATTGCAGTGTACTGGAGGGACTGGAGAGAGCTCTGTGCAGTGAAGTTCTTACGTTTGGATGATTTCCTTGATAACGAACGTCACGGGATGTGCCTCTCGCTCGAGCCCCAGGGGATGCTTTTTGCAGAGGTATAAATGTAAGCTTTGTTTCTTTTTCAGAGAACTCGGTTTGGGGTGCCTGCCCTGAAAGCAGTTGTTCAACCCAGAATACAAGCAGTGGAAGGAGCACTAATTTAGAAGGGTAGAACAACTCCTGAAATCCCTTTGCATCAATAGCCCGCATAAGAATAAGGAACAACATGATATAATAGATGTACACGTGCCATAGCCTGGAGTGACTCTTTAGCTGCTCCACTGTAATTATGTGTGTGTGTGCTGTGAAATCCATTGGTTTTTATTTGCTTTCATTATGAATCATCGGTGACACTTTAATTAAACATAAGGCTTAATGGTCAGGATTGAATCACAGAGATTGTAGAATCAGAGATCCAAATTCCCTCTGGCTATGCTTATTTTATCATCTTTCTGAGGCTAATAATACTTTAAAGCACCATCAGTGAAGAGATCATGTAGATAATCCCTTAAAAGCTGCAGTACTTTCTCCTTTCTGTTGTGATGAAAGTTCCTGTGGTTGTCTTTCCAAAGCAGGATCTGGACCTCATGTACCAAAATCTGCCTCCTCTCCCTGCCTTCTTGTTTTGTTGTGGTTGTTTTGTAGTGATTGGTTTTGTTATTTCTGGTTTTTACTTCTGTGCTGTGAACTCCGGTGTTCGTTACCCTCCAGATGGATGTGTTCTTTATGCGTGGACTTACAAATTAGATAGATTTTTGAGAATAGGGATTAGTCTTAATTCTGGGGGTTTTCTGCATTCCAGGTAGCAGAAAATTCCAACATCTAAACCCACAGCTGAGCTAACAGCTGTTTAGAGGGTGAAATAGAATAGTGCAGTCTGGAGTCTATGGGAGTAACTCCTAATTTACCACACACATAGGAATGGAGAATTTGATGAGAGAACAGGCATGTGGGAAAGTTTGGATTTACAGTTTAAATGATGAATCCTGACAAATCCCTGTTGCTTCTCTGACAGGTGATGTTCTGCAATCCTGTCATTGAGAGGAAGCCAAAACTGCAGCGACAGAAGCGCATTTTCCCCAAACAGAAAGGTGAGGAGGTGGAGAACTGAGTGCTCACTGCCCAGGGAGCGGGGTAGGCAGGGGTTTCACATTCAATTTGGGTGGCATTAAAATGCCTGCTAATTGCTGTGTGTGTGGAAGTTTGTTCAGTCACATTGGTGCAGGCAGCCTGGCTGCAGCACAGTCTGCAATGTGACATTGTCACGGTGTCGGTATCCACAATTAGCATTGTTAAGAAGATATCATTGCTAGTTATTTAGGCTCTGGGGTCTCCAGAATAAGAAGGACATGGATCTCTTGGAACGAGGAGGACCACAAAGGTGCTCAGAGGACTGAAGCATTTCTGCTCTGAAGACAGGCTGAGAGCTGGGGGTGTTCACCTGGAGAAGGGAAGGCTCTGGGGAGACCTGAGAACCCCTTCCAGTGCCTAAAGGAGGCTCCAAAAGAGCTGGAGAGGGACTTGGGACAAGGGCTTGGAGTGACAGGGCAGGGGGGAATGACTTCCCACTGCCAGAGGGCAGGATTAGAATAGAGATTAGGAAGAAATTCTTCCCTGTGAGGGTGGGCGGGCCCTGGCACAGGTTGCCCAGAGAAGCTGTGGCTGCCCCATCCCTGGAAGCGTCCAAGGCCAGGTTGGACGGGGCTTGGAGCAACCTGGGACAGTGGAAAGTGTCTCTGCCCATGGCAGGGGTTGTTGGAATTAGATGGTTGTTAAGGTCCCTTCCAACCCAAACCATTCCATGATTCTCTGATAAGATCCAGGACTCAATATGTGCTAATTTTAACCAGCAATGCTGTTACCGATGAACAGATTTTGGAAGGTTTTCTGGAAAACTCTGAATTATAAAAGAGTGTAGCATGACAGGCTATTGACTGTCTGTCAAGTCTTTAAAGCTGGCATCTCAGATTTATGAGATTTGTGGACTGGAATAACATGCATACTTGCTTTTTGCTCTGCAAATTCTTTGTTGCAAAGCTGAACAAGGTAAAACTTTACATAGTGAGATTTTATGGCAGTGGGAAGAAAGGAGATTTTATATTTATGTTCTTCAGAAAGTAGCAAAAATAATGGAAATGTCTCAAATGTTTTACTCTTTTTAAGACATTTTCAGAAACTTTCTGTTAACAGGCTGCATGATTAGAATGCAGTGTTGAAACACAAGAAAATCTGACTTAAAGGAATATCAACTTTTAACATCTTCTGCAATTTCATCTTGAGGATTGTTATGGTATATGGAGTTGAACTTAGGTGAAAGAATGGATCTGTTTCATCGTTATTATTAAAATTTCTTCCCTGAAAAAAGCCCATTTTCCCAAGGCTGGTCTACCTTTTGGGGTACCCCGTGGGTGTTTGGGTGAAAACTGTAAGTTAACAGTACCTGAGACTGTAATTTGTGTTGTGCAATCTCAGTGGTGTTTTGACTCTGACCCTTCCAGGGAAGGAATTTCTCCGAGCTCCTCAGATGAACATGAATGTTGCTGCTTGGGGTCGCCTGATGATGAGTTTCCTCCCTCCCTGTAGTTCCATCAGCACTCTGAGTCCCCCACTTCATGATCCCACTCAGACAGACTTTTCTCCAGTTTCCCCACAAAGTCCTGCTGATCCAGTGTCCAAACTGAGTAGGTGAGTCATGTTCTGAGTGTTGCTGGATGACACTGGAATAGGTGTGGGGTAGATATTAAAATTCTGGGGCACCTTACTGAGGTGGAAGTAGACACTGATGAGAAAAATGTATCTGCACAAAAAGATGTACAATTTCTGTGCTGTAAAGGAAAGAAAATTCCACTCATTAAATGCCTTCACCAGTACAGTAACTGATCTATGCAAGGTCACCACGTGATTGTTGTTATAAAAATGCACCCTGCTTTCATGAGTACACACACTCCAACCACTGGCATAGTGTAGCACTCAGAAGGGACACAGCTGAGCTTTTAAATATGCTGTAGAAGAGAGTTCCCCCAAAATAAGTTTTTCTAATTGTTGGAATTGTTTTGTAGAGAATCAGTCATTCTCTCAAGTGATTATTCCCACGGATACACAAGACCTCGGAAAGAAAAAAAAAGTGACTCAGCTACTTTGTCGCTGCTAAAATCAATATTTCCTTTAAATTCTTGATCATAGTGACTTATTTCTACACACCTGTGTTTCACTGGTTTTATAGCATCAGAGAGCCAGTGTTGGAATATGACTCTAACCAACTTTTAATTCATTCAGGAGATTATATATGTCTTGTTAGTACTTCACAGGCTTTTGTGTGACTCAAGGAGTCCTGTTGTCCAGTGATTTGAGCTGAGCTAACACAGCAAAGGTGACACAAAGGTGTCAGTGTACAGGGCTTGGCCCTAAGGCAAAATCTCCTTCCATTCTGTTTTACAAATGCAGTGAGTTCCCTGTGGCGAAGCTTACCTTTGCTGATGAAGCACCACCCAAGCCTCCACGCCTTTTCCTGATGGCCAACTCCAAGGAGTCAACACCATCTCCTGCAGATTCTCCGGTAGTCACCTAGTTGGGAAATAATTGGGCTAACTGGGAAACTTGTCTTTGCTGGTTGGTGTTCTTTCAAGACCTGGTTCTTATTTATTACTGAAGAGAGTCACTATACTTCAGGCAAGCACCTCCTCATTAATTGGCTGATCTCCAGGGATTCAGAGTCCAGGGAGCTACTTTGGCATGGAGTCTTCACAAAGAGTTGCACCTCTGTTTCTCTCTTTCTCCCTTTTTCTTTTAAAGTTATAATTTGCTTTTCTCAGAGAAGGAAAATGGGAGGTAGGTCAGCACTGGGAGTCCAGGGCAAGAGTACAGAACAGAGAAAGCAGGGAAGGAAGGCCAGCAGGCTTTTAGGACCAGATGAAGTTCTTTGTCATTAAAAAAAATGGCCAAAACCAAGAGCAGCTCTACTTTTCCATCAGGAAGGAGCAGGAAAATAGCTTTGAGTAGTAAAATGGTTAATGGCCTGTCTTCTACCACATCTTACCCTTTCTCATTTGGCTTTGGTGATAGAAGAAGCAACATTCTTTCATCATTATGACTCTTTTGATGTGAGAGGCCTTTTTTCTTGAAAGGAAATGTTCTAGCCTAGACTTTTAAAGTGTTGATTTTAAAAGGTTTGACCCTATACAAAATACTGTTCATGTGAATAGTTTTGTGTGTCCACAAACTCCCAGTTTTCATGCTGCTTCCCCCTGGGTGGAGGTGTCTATGGTTATGCTGGATCTTGACAGAAGAGAAAATTTGGATGTGGGTGTTCAGGTCAGATTCCAGAGGATGACCCACTGTATTTATCTTCTCTTCCCAGTGCCTGAAGAGGCTGCATGTTGAAGAGAAGTCTTGCAGCTCTGCTGTAACAGGATTTCCAATCCCAGCATCTCCAAGGTAACTATGGACAGCATAGGCTGTCTTGGGTCACAGGTTAAAGAGTCAGTGGGCTGAAATTTTTTAGCACTCTGGTTTCTCAGCACCAGATTCATAGTGCTGAGTATGAACAATACCTTGAAGGTTCTGCATTCCACTTACTGGAGGAGTATGGAGTGTCTGTTGCCTTTTAAAGATGATTCTGGATTAAAGCATTTAAGGTGTAGGTTGTTTTCTTTAAAAAGAAAATTCCTTCCTAGCAATTCTGTAGCCTGAGTTTCCTTGATAACACCTTATGTCTGACACTACATTCTATAGCATCTCTTTATTCAGCTACATTTTTTCCAGCAACATGTTATGTCTGTTGTCTCAGTGTGTTTTATTTCCCCTTCCTGTCTGAGAACTTTTCTCCTTCTGCACTTGTCCTGCCAGCACTGTAGACAGGTTCATGTAGACAGTTCATGTAGGCAGTTGCTGCTGAGCCTGCTGAAAGGAGCGTAGGAGAAATCGAATTTTACCACCCCAGGGATGGGGGTGGAGGGGAACTAATCCTGTTATGGGAAGAGAGAGCAGCCTTGGAGAGTCAGAGGTGTTGCAAGTACAGATGGAAGTCAGACTGCTGCCACTGGGAGCACTTCCCTCACTTTAAGGGTACCTGCCACTGGGAGTACTTCCCTCACTTTAAGGCTACCTGCTCCTATTTTCAGTGGCAGAACAGCAGCAACAAGCCTTAGTGGTGAGGATGTCAGCTTAGGTGAGGAGTGGTTGGCACAGCTGTTTGCTTGCCCTTTTGCTGAACAGAGCTCCTTCCCCTAAGACAAACACACACTCCTTTGTTATCTGCTGCTGCATCTCCTGGGGGTTGTCTCAGCAACTCTTCTGTTGCTCTGCAGGAAAAGGACAGTTCAGCTCGAAGATTTTCACTGCATTGCTGTGCTGGGCCGTGGCCACTTTGGCAAGGTAGTACACTGGGGAGGAGGGCAGTGGGGCTGGGGTTGTGAAGATGGGGCTCTGCTTTGGGGTCTGAACAGAAATGTTATTCTACAGGAGAGATTTGTAGCAATGCAGGTGCAGAGCAAAGCCAGTCCAGACACACAAGCAGCTGAAAACTGTTGTTAACAGTGAAAACTCCTGAAGATTTGTGGCTTCAAAGCCTGGAGAAGACTGTCCTGGGAGTGCTAAGTCTTTTCATAAAGCACACCATTACCATTCCTTTCATTATCATGAGGATCACTAGTGGAAATGCTCCATTCCCCAAACCTGTGTGCACAGTTCCTTCTGTGAGAGCTCTGAGGTGCTCCTAAAGCACTGGGCCAGCTGTGAGGAGGACATAACTCACATTGACATCCTTCTGCACTGCAGTAGAACAAGGAGCAGAGCAAAAGTGCTCTGGTTTTGGAGTTCCTTGAGCTTGGTTTTGAGGATGGTTGTCTGCAGTGGATGGAAATAGTTTGTGTCAATGGGAGTTGAAGTAATCCAGTAAGAAAATACGAGCTCCTGTGTTGTCTTTCAGGTACTGCTGGCCCAATACAAGGCAACTGGGAAGCTGTATGCCATCAAAGCCTTGAAGAAAAAAGACATTATTAGGAGGGATGAAATTGATAGGTGAGCTTTATTTAGAGATGGTCCTATTGCCAGAGGCTACATTAGCACACCTGTAATCAAGTGTTAGTATGATGTATACTGGCCATGGTATTATTAAGGTTAAATGTGACCTTACGTCTTGGGTAATAAAAATTAGGAATAAGGAAACTTATAAAGGTGTCTAACTTTTCTAAGAATGACACACGAAGAACACTCCAAAATTCAAGGTTTGGAAGTATATAAGATAAATATTTGCATTAGCCCTCACTTTTTATTTCTCTAACTGAAGACATAAAGGTTTCCTCCTTCATCCAGTCATGCTCAAAATGAGCTTTTCTGCCAAGTTTTAACATTGATGTCTTTGTGCTTTGACTCCTGGCAGCTTGAACTGTGAGAAGCGAATATTTGAAGTGGTCAATTCCTCTGATCACCCATTCCTTGTGAACATGTTTGCATGTTTCCAGACACCTCATCACGCCTGTTTTGTGATGGAATACACTCCAGGTGGGGATCTGATGATGCGCATACACGAGGATGTCTTTCCAGAGCATATGGCACAGTGAGTTAGAATTAATTTACTCTCCAGGCACTATAAATTTTTAACTTGAATCTCATATATATTTCCTGATAACTGTTTCTGTCTTTTAGGTTTTATACAGCCTGTGTAGTCTTGGGGCTCCAGTTCTTGCATGAGAAGAAAATTGTTTACAGGTAATGCAGAGACTCAAGTTTAGCAAACTGAAAGTTGATTTTTCCTTTAGCTGTGTCGGGAGCTCACTGTCCTGCTGGGGTTTCTAATCTTTCTGTCTCTCTTTATTTCCCCCACTGCCTGTTGCTATCAGCATGTTCATCGTGCTCACAGTAAAGAAAGTCACCTAGAAGCAATTCATCTGGCATGTTGCAGGTGATTAATCCTCTGTGACATGTCCATACATTCTGGGGGGCACCTGTAAGTCACTGCTTTCCTTTTTACTGTAATTTGTCACGCTGTTGTGGGAGCTCTCGTCTGGGTGAATAAGTCCCACTCAGCTCCAAGCCTTTCATTTAGAGGAAAATATCAATAAAATTAAGGGGAATCTTCCAAATAATACAGGATTTAACCAAAATATAGACTTTACCCAACTTAAGTTTTATTCTCTTTATTAACATTACTTTGTGCCTCTTGCAACAAAAACATGTTGAATGGCAATCCTCAGACTTCAGCCACTGTTTTCTTTCACCTCCTTTGCCTGCAGGGACCTGAAATTGGATAATCTGCTTTTAGATGCTGAAGGATTTGTGAAGATTGCAGATTTTGGGTTGTGTAAGGAAGGTGAGTGACTGAAGAAGCTGAAATGGAGCCATAGGAATCAGTTTAGGGTCTGGGCTTTTGTAATCTATTCAGAAATATCGGTATTTTGTGTAACTTTTATTAATCCCCATTTAAAAAATGAAACCAAAACCCATCAAACCCAAAACAAACACACACCCCCCCCCGCAACAACCCAAACAACAAGAAAACCTCCCCTATCTGGCCATAATGAACCTGGGAAGAGTACTTTCTCCTTTAATCTTCAGGAAACTTATGAAGGCTTTTAAAATGTGCTGATTTGTTCAAAGGATCCAGAATGTATCGTACTATAAAATATGTACACGAGCAATGGAATCTGCAGGAGGTTTTCCTGGGTTTGCTCTTTATTTAAGTGCTGTTTCTATAGTTGTTATTTGGAGCTGTTGGGGGCCTCGGGTTTCCCACTTCCTCATGGCATTGCCCAGGTAACAGCCTCAGGTGATACACTGCAGCCTGTGAGCCTTTAAGGTGTGCTGGCTTTTACAAGTGTCCTTTTCCTCCAGGAATAGGTTTTGGAGACCGGACAAACACCTTCTGTGGCACCCCAGAATTCCTGGCCCCAGAAGTCCTGACAGACATCTCTTACACACGGGCAGTGGACTGGTGGGGACTGGGTGTGCTCATTTATGAGATGCTTGTTGGTGAGGTAAGGCCACCTTTCCTCAGGACCTTCCCACTACCCAGGCGTGGGGACCTGCCCACCTGAGATGAAATTTTGCTAAATGTAGCCAAGTATTTATTAGTACTTCAATTCCATTTTTCTCATTTGTTGTACTTGCCAAACATTAATTAAGCCATACAATTCCCTGCTATTCTCACCCTTATTTAATAGTGAGGAGTGGGTGGTATTTGGATTAAATAAATGTCCCAATTGCAGTCACCATTCCCTGGAGATGATGAGGAGGAAGTCTTTGACAGCATTGTCAATGATGAAGTCCGGTATCCACGATTCCTTTCAGCTGAAGCACTTTCTATAATCCGGAAGGTAATGGGCTTGCTGGGTCTCTGGGAGCCTGAGGAATTTGCATTTACTGTGTGAGTGGATCCAGAGGGACTCTATTAGCACTGGATAGCATTTGTGGGTGTAATCTGGAGCTGCCTACACAGACTAAGGAAACATTTAACATTTACAAGTATTTTTTCTTTCCATCTCTTTACATAAATGCAATTCTTCTGTGTAAGGATGACTAAGCAGGCTGCTTACTGTTCCTGCTAAGTCTGACATGGAGAAGTGTTGATTCAAGGGCAGGAATGTCAGAGCCACTCAGTGGAGATGGCTGGATCCAGGGCTTCAATGTGACCCCTTATTCACAGGTGCACAATTAAGCTGAGATGCTTCATGCAGTTTATAGCAGGTCTCTTATTGCTGTTGGCAAGTTGTTTACAAGGAACTAGGTCTGAGCTATTCCTAGCAGATGATGACCTTGGTGCAAAGTGAGAATGAGAAGATACTGAGGGATCAGTCCATCGCCTTTCTTTTGTTTTTTCTCTCTGGGATATTATTTCTGTCCATCCTTGTTTAATTTTGAACCAATATTTCTGCAGCTGCTTCGGAAATGTCCGGAGCGTAGACTGGGAGCAGGGGAGAAAGATGCAGAAGAGATTAAAATCCAGCCCTTTTTTAAGGTAGGAACTCTCTTGATCCCTCTCCCTCACTTCTCGTGTCTGAGCTGTGAGTGATGTGCTCTCTGTTGGTATTGAGGCATATTTCCCTGAGTTATCATTGAGATCTTAGGGGTAGTTTCTGTTGCACCTCATTGCTCCATTCAGGAATATGTTTCAAGTCATGTCTGAAATGACATTCCAAGTGTGTTTTCTGGGATCTGTAATCTGCCAGAGCCCCTTTGTTATTTCTGATTGTGTTGCTTCTATGTACAAATCTACCCAGCATCAGAGACATCAACAAATACTCCTTGTTAAATGAAGTTGCAGCATCAAAGATGCTGTTTAGTGATAACAGTGCCTGTCAGTCAGTCTGTTTGATGGCACCTGCACTTGTCAATCTGGGCTGTTCCCTTCCTTCTCTTCCAGGGGGTTGACTGGGATGCCTTGCTTGCCAGGAGACTGAAGCCCCCCTTTGTGCCCAAACTGAGAGATCCTACTGACATCAGCAACTTCGATGAAGAGTTCACCTCCCAAAAGCCCATCCTTACCCCCCCCGAGGGGGTCGCTCTCCTCACCCGGAAGGAGCAGACTGTCTTCAAGGACTTTGACTTTGTGTCCAGACACCTTTTTGAGGTGTGATCCATGGGCTATATAAAACATGAAGAGGTTGTTACCACCTTGAGAGAGCACAGAGAGGACTTGGCATGGGCAGTGGAAAAGTCAACAGGATCCATAGAACAGGTAGTGCCGATGGCCCTGCAAGCTGAGTTAACCTGCTGTGGGTTTTCCAGCCTCATTTGTTGGAGGGATACTGGATGTCGATTGTCTTTAAGGAATAATTAATGTTTGACTGGATGTATCACCTCCTGTCACTGAATATAGATGAAAATTTGGAGTTTAAGCTGGACTTGATGAAACCAAATCATCTCTGCAATCCAGGTTACACTTTGCAATAAGCCTAATTAAGTAGTGTGGCTTTTTAAAGTTATAGAGTAGCAGGGGAATGGCCACTTCTCACGTATTTTCTAGAGAAGAGATGCAGCATTTCCTCCTGGTAATGCTTTTATGCCATTTCCCACTCATAAATATGTGTATTCCAGGAGTGGATTTTAACACAACCAAGACAATGATGTTTGATAATGATACAAGTGATTTATCTTAAGGAAAATTACTCTTTTTCTACTTCTTGAAGGTTGCCAAATCTTAGCTATTGTTTTTAATGATATAAAACCCCACAGCTTTGCACGTTTTTCCTTTTTTAAAAATAAAGATACATTTCCTTGTAATAACTGCTCACCTTTTTATCTCCTTTGTGTTAGCTGAATGTTTTAGATCAGGGGTAACCACACTCTGCTCAACAGGCAGGATTTTATTTTGCTCTGTAAATGTCAATAGTAATATTTTCTCTCTTCCTTCTCACTCAGGTTGTCTGTGTACATATTGCATGGTGTCATCAGCTGGCATGTACCAATGGCTGCAGTCAGGTTGTCTCCCCACAGATTTTATCCATCTATATCCTGTGTCTTTTTTGGGGGACAACTAAGTAATGACAGTGTTAATATTGGGAAACCAGCAAGTTAAAGGTGTTTTCATTTGCCTGGTAGTGTATCTTGTAATTACACTTGATAGATTTTCTTCTCTTAAATTCATAATGTTACCTTGCTGGGCAAAAAGGGAAGGGTCTCTAGAGATGAGGAATCACATTGATGCAGAGAGGGACACACAGTCATTGCTCTTTCAGTTTGTCTTTACCAGATATAGACAGGAGAGGGACTAAGGCAGCTGTGCTCATCTGGAGATAAGGATCTAGGGAAGTGGCCTTGTTAAACCAGGACTGGTGCAAGTGCTTCAGAATCCAACCAGGTAAGAGCCATGTTTGTACAAAGCAGAGCTATTTCACACTGAACCTGGATTTCCCATTTTCAGAGCCAAGAATAACTGCTGCTGAAAATTCCCTGGCAGGGCACTGGCTCCTTTGGAGCAGGATACATGTTTCCCTCACTCTGGTTTGAGTGGTAACAGTTGGCTCCTGGTCCCTGTGGTGTGTTTCGTGGTGTTTTCTTAAGGTCAAGGCCACTGTAAAGTAGCACAGTGGATTGTTAGCAGAGGTGAAACCTAGATCTTGGGTTCAAAGAGAGAGGCATAAAGAATTAAAAAATGCATATTTAGTATTTTATTTTATAATTTACAGTAAAAAATTGGTAAATTACCATCCCAGTGCTTTTTGTAAGGAATTACCAAACGGAGCAAAACTGTTTTTTGAGCTGTAGTATCTACTGAGAGATTTCTACTTGACTGACACCTGAAGAACCAGAAAAGATGACCCAGACTTTAGCAGGCACCACAGTGACACAAACAAACTACAGAATCCATTTTGGATGGTATTGCAGTGTCACAAAAACTACCCTTAGTGTTTTTATATCCCTGGGATAGAGCTTCTACCCTGAACAAACTAGACTGGGCACAGATTACAAACTCTGGAGTTGGTCAAAAAAGGGATCCTCTGCTGTTTTTAAACTGCTTTTAGACTGTCATGCTGTGTTAGTGGCTACAGTGTCCTTTCATGAGTGTTCATCAGCTTTAAACCCTGAGTGCATCCTACTGGCTTGCCAGATGTGCTCCTGAGCTGGTGTCAATACCTGAGCCAAGGCAATTAAGGCACAAAATAATTTTAACTAACATTTTGTTATGGTGGTTTTTGTTTTTTGTTTGTTTTTTTTTTAACAGAAAAGGGTCAGGACTAAAATTCACAGCACAGACTTTTCTGTTTTTAAAGCTAAAATTTGCCAACCCAAACTTCCTTTTAGTTCCCCGTGAAAACTTGAAGTATGACCTTTAATTTCAGTGGAAAGCAAGTCCACGTGTGGACTTGTTGTCAGCACCCCTCATCTCAGTGAATCAAGCAGGACCTGGCAGCTTTCCTCTTGCACTGAAATTGCATTCTTTTATTAAAATCTCACTAGCAAGTTGAGGTAGTAGTAGCTTTACCAATAAACCAGTAGCCAGGGATTACTTTGGTAATGATACTATGGTATCATTCTTTGCTGACTTGATCCAAAACAGCCTGTGAATTGTTAACAGCATCATCAACATACAAAGCTGGGAAGAAGCTGTTCAGGGCATCACAGAGTACAGGCTAATTATCTCATAAGCTGAATTGGGTGTCTTACAGCTGTTTCTCATGCACATTAATGGTATTAAGCCTCAAAGCTTTGTGGAAAGCATTAAGTTGAGGCATGTGGACCAAATGAAATTTGCTTTTGACTGTCTAAATATTTACTCAAGTATTTCTGTTACATGCCCAGCACTACTGACAAAAGGCACTGCAGTTCTCACAGTCAGAACTAGGCTGAAGAAAGGCCACAGGAATTATATTGATCCTGGCTGGTTTTGTCTGTAATTGCTGCTTTTCCCTAGCAGCAAGAGGAGAGGGAGACCTCAGGGAAGAGATGTGGATGCAGTTAACAAAAGGAAGTAAATTTAGAGAGATACCTTTGCTCAGACCAGAAATCGGCTCTGCTGCCCTTGGCCTTCCCAGAACCAGTGTCTCACCTTTTACAGTGTTACTTGTATATAAAAAATAACCCTGAAATGTACTTTGCAGGCTGAGCAGGTTGCACAGCCCGTGATGCATTAGAGTTCAGTGCAAGGAGGCAGCAGCAATTGCATGAGCAAAGCTCTACCCAGCAACCTGCAGGTGTAGGCACTCCTGGGACTACACAGGCTCACTGTTGCTGTGAAAATAGATCTGCTCCCATGCAGTGAGCTGGCGTGAACAGAAGAACCTCCAGAGGTTGAGGATTATGCCCTGGTCAAAGGGGTTCTCCAGCTCGGAGTGGCGCAGGTAGGAGATGCGGTGGTGGGACATGAACTCCCAGGTCGTGGTGTTGCACGAGATCAGGTACAGCTGGGAAACAAGCAGCAGCAGGACCACCGTGGTGAATATGACTATGAGGAGGAAGGACACGAGGAGGAAAATGTTGTGCTGCAGCCATTCCCAGGACTGTTGAAAATCGAGGCCTGACCTTTCAATTCAAAGAGAAATAAATCTGAGGTTAAGGAAGCAGAACTAGTTCCCTAAAGTTAATGGCACATTTAAGTTTTATTCATAACTAGTGAGCTGCTGATAATATTCTACTACAGAGAGTTAATATACTATAAAATTCTGAGAGACTGCAACCATAGGGATTGGAACCTAAGAAATTTAGAAGATGCTGGCTCCCCTGACAGCTGCGAGAGACAACTGCCTTGAGTTAACTCCTCTCCTGAACAGCTGGAACCCTGTTGGAGTTTCCAGCACTTGGATTTGTAAATAAAGATCAGCAAATAAAGCAAAATGAACAATGAGACCTAAATTATCAGATTCTGCTCAAGATTATGGGGCTCCAGGATGCAAAAGAAGGAGAAGATCCAAAGCCAATCCTACGTTCTACGCCAACCCTTCCATGGGCCTCAAGGAGCACCACAACTTTCAGCTACCTCAGAGGTCCCAATGCCACCTCCAGGCCTTACCAAGCGATGTGGCCTCCCCACAGCAGCACCACAAGCTGCACACTCAGGTAGGCTATGAAGAGGGGGTGGTTCCTTTCTCCCACACAGTTCTCAAGCCAGGGGCAGTGATGGTCGTAGCGCCGCACGCAGTGCTGGCACAGCTGGCAGTGCCTGGCTCGCATGGGCTGCTGCAGAGCAGAAACAAACAATCACAAACAGAAAAAAACCACTGGCAATAGTCCAGGGCTCTCCCACTCCCTGGGACAGAAGAGAACATCATGCAAATCTGTCTTCCTCCACAGTAGAATTGTCCCTAAAGCACTCTGGTGAGACAACAGCACATTGGCATTGCTGAGACAGCTCAAGGGGATTGTGATGCCCCTGGTAGAGACCCACATGGGTGGGATTCAAATTAAATGACTCTCGACATTACTTCTATCTACACATTTTCTTTAATAACTACATATTTAGGGGAAGCCCAGTGTGCCATGGAGGGAGACAGAGACAATGAGTCTATTCAGGAAAGCGTGAGCAGAGTATTGAGGTGAAAAAGTAGGACCACTGTTACTGAACAGAGTAGGCAGGGATGGGATGTTTTTCAGGGATGGACAGAGGAGGGAAGCGTTTCTGCTCCTATGTGAGTACAAAACACTTGCACAGGAAAGCAGCTCAAGAACTAGGAACAGAGAAGATGAAAGACCTGGCTGAGAAAAGTAGTGCCTGCTAGGATTTGCCCCCTGAAGCATATAAATGCTTTGCCAGCTTTTCCTCTTGCAATCAGCTCATTTCTCCTGGCAGATATTCTTCAGGAATTTATGGAAGCTGGGATAATGCTTAATTTTATTAAACTGATAAGGATCACTGAAAACAGGCCTCTCTAGGCTTTAGGCAAACTGTTTTAAGAGCTAATTAAATTGCTCTAATTTCTCCTTCATGCTGTCTTTTACCATTCAGGCCAATGTTCTGTTCTTTTAAGGCCTCCAAACAAGCTCTCAGTGATGAACAGTTCACACATGACATGTTCAACTGTCCTGACTATCAAGGCATGTTAAAAATAACCTTCTTGACACTGGTTGAAATGGCAGTAAGAATGTAGAATATGATTTTTCCATGGCAAAAGAAGATCCTTGTTTCTACAAGCCAGCAGGGACTTGCTTCAGCCTTGGCAAACTGGCCTTTGTCCCTGTGTCCATCACTACTACACGTGTAGCTACAGAACCCGCCTGGCCTGCTCTGAGCAGCAAGGAAGGGGCAGAAAAACACCAGTGACAGCAACTGAAGGAAAACACAAGCTTTCAAGTCACTCCTGCCATCCTGTTCCAGCATGTTCTGGATGCCCACCTTCACCAGGCAGTACCCACAGCGCCGCAGCTTCACAGCCCCCGGAGCCTGGGGGATCCTCAGGCTTTGTCCTTCAGCCTCCCCTGCCTGCAGAAAAGAGACACAGGAGGGTTTGTGTGGGGCTGTCTCAGCACGACTGAGCTGTCCTGCTGCATCTTTAACAGTTGCACAGTGCTGGTTATCTCTATCATTAGAAAAGTTAAACAATAAGATTCCTTAGAATTCCTAGAGAAGCTGCAGACAGTTATGGCACAGCGAGAGAGAACAGGCTCCTGTAACCAGCCAAAGAATATTTGCACAGAGGCTGAAACAACTGTGCACAAGATACACTTTGGGACAAAAACAAGACTTCACTTCCAAACATAACAACGATGCCTTTCCAGTAAAAGCAGTGCTGCTTGTTCCTACACAGCCAGCACTGACGTTAATGACGGATGACTGAGATGGGTAATGCTTTTTGTCCTGCACAGTGTGGAAGGCAGAGAACCTCGGGCAGACTATCCATTACTGAAACTCGGCATCTCCATTTACCCACTGTAACTTGTTTGTGTACATGTACTCTGAGAGAGCAACAAATCCATAAACAGTTCAATAAACAGGGCTGCAGAGAGCAGCCAAGCCTGCCCTTCCATTTAGGTTTTTGTGTACTTGCACCACTTAGCAGTGGTTAGAATAAAATAGGCCATGTACACATTCCATAGGGCACTGCTGCCTCTGCTGTAAGAGAGGACTTGGGTTAAATGGCACAATCACAGGGTCAGTGTGGTGTGAAAGGCACATTTAAAGCCTGTGAACCCCACTTTTGTTCTTACAGAGAATGAATGTAAGACAGTCTGCTCTCATCTCCACTGCTCTGTGCATGTTCCCTTCATGCCAGCACAACAGAAACTGTTCCACGCTGTTCTTACCTAGCAGAGTGGAAAAAGAAGACAAGCCTATGGACTTTACAGCCTCACCACTATGTTCATTTACGCTGGGATTTACCTCCTCTTCCTCTTCAGGCTTAACGAAGCCCGGGTCCATGAGAGACACCTTGAAGTACAGCAGGACGGAGCTCAGCACCAGCAGCACGAACAGGAGCGGCTGCACCAGCTCCCCGCGCCCCGCCCGCTCGCCCAGCGCTGAAAGGTACCAAACACACACACATACACACACATCAGAGCTGGGGGTGCTTCTGTGCGGCGCGGGGAGGGACGGGGCAGGAGGGGCTGGCCGGACCCACCCGTGCGGTGCAGGAGCAGTCCGAGCGACAGGGCCGCGCTCAGCGCAGTGTGAGCCGCCCGCACCCAGCGCCCGCCGCGGCCCATGGAGCGGGGACCGGCAGGGACAGGGAAGGAGGGAGGGAGGGACCGGGCAGGGCAGGGGCAGGGCCCCGAGGCGGGGCTAGAGCGGCCGGGCCCGGCCCTGCGGGGGGCGCTGCGCGGGGACACGGGTCTGTTCTCTGCCCCACACGGGTCTGTTCCTGCCCCACACGGGTCTGTTCCCGGCCCCACACGGGTCTGTTCCTGCCCCACACGGGTCTGTTCCTGCCCCACACGGGTC
>JAWWEW010000038.1:5605487-5746055 GCA_035583185.1 Anabacerthia variegaticeps | reverse complement strand
GAGCAGTGGAAGGGTCTGGCAGGGGTGGGTCAGGCAGGGATGGAAGGGTCTGGCAGAGATGGAAGGGTCTGGCAGGGATGGGTCAGGCAGGGATGGAAGGGTCAGGCAGCAGGTGCTGTTCAAAGGCTGCTTGAGGTGGTTCCTGAGGTTCTGCACTGCGTTAACTCATTGTGCCAATGTGGTTGTTCCACGTGTTAATTCTCTTGCCCCAGGCAGAGGTGCAGAGGCTGTTGTGCCTGGCTGGACGTACTTACACCGTGAAGCAAAGGGAGCCTGGAGAATGCCCGTTGTAACTCAAGGAGGGATTTGGTCTGGCCGGGGGTGTTGGCACTGAAGAGGATCCTGGTTGAGCAGGTGTGTGCAGAGAATGGCCTTTCTCAGCTGAAATAGGCATCTAAAAGCAGTTACACTGCACTCTAGATGTGTTTTTGTCTCTTGCTAACAACATCAAAAGCCAAGGTAACTATACCTTAGATGTACACATTTACATTTTGAGTGTCTGTCTATTTAGGGCAGATGAATCTCATCACAGGCCTGTAGAAGTTCCAAAATCAGCACGTCTTCTTTAAACTCTTTTCAGTTTTAACATAGATCTATCTTGCTGCTTTTGTTACCTTCTTTTCCAGTAAAAATTTGGAAACAAAGACAATACCCTTTGCAAATTTACCCTCCAGCACCTGAAAAGTAACTGATTCCTCAGTATTATTTGCCCACTATTTGATTATTTTGGTCTCTTGGGTGAGTCAGTGGCCACCTGTTGATTCCAGGAAAGCACCTGGTACTGTGGGTCTCTTAAATAGTTTACCTGAGACAGCTGGGTTGAAATGTTACTAAAAATTGTAGACTAAATTTCCAACAATCATTCAAACCCTTTTGCTTTCTTTTTTATTAATTCTAGGTAAATGCAAAACCTACAGCAATCCTCCCTCAGACACTTCACAGACTGTACTGGTGCTCAGAAAAAAGGTGGGTAGTGTCTTTCCTTCTTTGCAGAGAGGTGTAAATGTTAAAGCTTAATGAAGGCAATTTGAGTAGTAACATTATCCACTTAAAAGTAGAAACATTTTGATGTTCTAGAATAATCTGTCCTAAGGAGTGTATTCTCACTCTTTGTGATTAAAATACTTTGGTTCGTGTTACTCTTTTTATCTTCTCCTTCAGCTTTGAAACCTGTCGTGCAGAGATCAGAGCTTATCTCTGTCTCAAGGGTTTCAGCCTCAATGAGTGGTTTAAAGTAGGCTCCGTTCCAGAAAGTCTCCACTAGCAGGTTTCTGAGTGGAGAATCTAGGTTCTTATGGCATTCCAGCTCGGAATTCCATGCTGCTGGAAGGCTAAGGGATCACTCTGTACTCTTACAACATGGCACAGGTTCAGAGGCAGCTCAGTTTCACATGATTCCTCCTCCCATTCCATTCACCCCGAGTCTGAGTCTTCAGAGACTCCACAGTGACCAGTTGAGCCCTTGCAGGACCAGGGTCTTAAGATAAAAGTCACGCTGGCCTTAAAGCAGATTGACTGGGTTAAGCCAGAGGCTTTTCTTAAGTGCTCAGCTCCTGCCCACTTACAAAGTCTGGGCTGTGGAGTGTGAGCTGCAGAGTTCAGAGCAATCTGTACACTCAAATATTATCCTGATTTTTTTATTCTCCTCTCACATCATTTCCTAACAATGCTCTCTCTCTTCCTCCACATCTCTTTTCTGTTGACAAACAGTATTGTATCCCTTGGAGTGATGAAAGGCAAAGCCACTGAACTGCATCATCAACACATGGCAGTTCCTTTCATTTGTAATGAAATATTTGACAGCAAATGGCCCAGTAATGGACCTAAATAAACAACAGTCACGGACCAAAGGCAGAAGACACTGTTGAGCACTAGGTTTAATACACAGCAGGTATCCAATGGATACAACAGAAAAGTTAATTCATTCAGAATTGTAAGGAAGCAGCAGTTGTGCATTTTGATTTTTTTGCTGGGTTTCACCGTGTACAAACATTTGAACCAGGCCCCAATATCAGGCAGGTCCATGGACAGAGTAAAAGCAGACACTTGATATAACTGAGGGTACTTTCTTTCAGCAAAACAAGGAAATACGTATTTGGTTAGCTTAAAAACTTTTTAAAAACAAGGAAAGAGTTACAGAGAGAGAATCAGACAAGTATATGAAATCAAAACATAGTCTGCTAAAGCAGAAGTGTTTCAGTTCAGCAGGAAATCTCCCTCAATCCTGATTGAAGTGCTGTCTTCTCCAGCCCCCACGTTCCTCTTCATCCCTTCCTGATGACTGTTGCCCCCTGTGCTTCATACACATGGTTGTTGTGGAGACCAGCTGTTCCCCTACTTTTAATTCTCTTTTTCCAGCACAAGCTGCCCTCCAACACCTGAGCTGTGGCAGGCTCCTCCAGAAACAGTCTCAGGGAAATGTCTTTTCTATGGATAGTGCCTGACTGCAGTGCCTCTGGAGCTCTTGTCCCACTGGTAATTAATTGCATTCTTCAGGTGATGAGAGGGACTCAGCTCACAGCTCCAAGACTTTTCTTCCCACTCATCCTGTGCAGAGACCAGAGTGACAGCAGCAGAAGCCCAGCCAAGGTGACAAGCTGGGTAGGATTCAGCACTGAAGAGAATCATTTCAGTAGGAAGGTGCAGGGAAACAGCAGCCATGGTGCAGATGAATTATCTGCAGTGTTCTGATTGCCACAAATATCAGTGCTAAACTTTCTTGGCTTGGTCTAGATGAGAAAGTCTGGTGCTGCTGGGTGTTAAGCATCATTCAAGGAGATGCCAATCCTTATAAGCAATTCCTCCCACAGATCTTGTAAAATGGAAGCACTTGTGGGAAGTTGCCCAGCAATTTGCTCTCTGATCTATTCCAGAGAACAGAGATAGCTGGCACTGCTGTGCCAGGGGTCACTGAAGGACAAGGGCAGCCTCCAGCCAGGGAGGAAACTACACACAGTCCAGGCAGAGGGATCCTGTGTTGGCACTGTCTCTCCAGGGAGCTACTGAGTTGTGTTCGTGCTCTGCTTGCCAAGCTTTGCAGTATTAAAGGAAATGTAGCAGTGGAAACATGGAGAAGAGTCTGAGTGGGCCAACAGCTCCTGAGCACAAGGAGCCCTTCTGCTGTATCTTTACACACCATGAACTTCTCTCCCCCTGGATTTGCATTTGACAGATAGAACTTTGTTCTGGATTTCTGACCAGGGTTGGTGACTGGCTCTGTAATTCTGTGTGGAGTTAAAGTCTCCTGGTTAATTCCTTTGATCCAGCAAGGCTGGAAGGTCTGAGAAGCTTCCCTGGACCAGGCAAGCATTTCAGGGTATCTGACTTTCTCTTTTACATTAGACCTTCATAAAAAATCAGCCACTTTGCTCTCCCCTCCTTGCAGAACATTGATATGATGTGTGCAGGCAACTCTCCTGTTCTGTCCTCAGCTCTGGATCTATGGCAGCAATTACCTCTGTCTCCAAAAAGTGCTTTCAGGTCACAGTACATGCATCATGCCTGTTGTTTCAGATAGGGAAACTGAGGTACCAACTGGTTTCAGGCTTCCAGTTACAGGAATTTCTCAGGTGCTCAGGTGTCCAGAGGATACCTTTCTCTCTTTTGCTCCTTACTGAAGAGGAAACGTTATTTTTCAGCTCACAGAGTCTGTTGGCTTGAAGACATGGAAGTTTGTAGGCAAAGCTCATGTTATCCTGACAGGGATGGTATTTCTTTTAATGTTCTGTCTCGGGGATTTACCTTGCTGGTGGCCTCACTCAAAGTCTTACAGTTGTAGTTCCCCCTTCCCCTGGGATCAGCGCCAGATTTCAGCAAGCTGAGCTTTTCTGGCAGCCTGGCCTGACTCCATTCATCTCCTTGTTGTTGGGAATTTGAAATCTTTTTATCTTGTTCAGGCTCAGGTACAGCTTGCTGAGGGTCTCTGAGCAGTGAGGACAGAGGTTACAGTGGGAAACAAAGCTTTGGTGCAGCAGGTGAGACTCCAGTAACAGCTGAACTTGTGGGGGCACTGGTTTGGAAAACCCTCTGAGGTCTTGAGGCAGATGGAACCAAGTCATTGGTTGTTCCTCAGCCTTGATGTAGCTGTGCCAAAATCTCAGAGAAAAGCCTGACTGCTTGGCTTGGATTGCAATGCAAGGCTGAGCTCTGCTCCAGCTGCGATGGGAGTTCCTGAGCTCCACTGTCTCCCCAGGGTGGCAGCTGCATTCTGGGGACAAAGGTTTCTGATACCTCTCCATCTGTGACATGTCCCCTTCTGCTCCACTCCCACCTTGCCAACACAGTCAGAATCTTGAGTGCTTTGGGTCAGGTGATTCAAGATTTCAGTGGCAGGAGCTTTCACTCCATGGGCATTGGGAAGGAAGCAAAACTGGTGGGTGGCACTGTCACACTGTCACATGAAACAACTTCAGGACAGCAGCACTAAATGGACTTAAAGAGCAAAACCTGACTCCCCTAACACACCAAGGCTGGCTGGCAGTATTTGCAGCCCCTCTTAGTTTTGCATCTAGAAGGAAGATCAGCAAATGTTACACAGAAAACAGATCTTGAAATTCCCCATCTCAAAGCTTTAGAGACACAAATTCTTGGGGAACAGGAATAAGAGAGAGAAAAATACATTTTGAACGACTGCAAAAAAGTATAATTTGTCAAGTTTTGCAAATCTTACGAAAACAATTCAAAAGTGACACAAAAATATATATAAGTTTGAAAAATACTTAAAAGAAAAAAGTACAGATCTCACAATACCAAAACAAATGACGTATGGTTAAAAAGAAGAAAAAAATAAAAGACATTGAATAACACCATATTGGCAGAAAAAGTAAACCTGTCCAGGCAGCTGTGTTGTGTCAGTTAAAGTGTCAGTTTGTGGATCAAGGATCTGTGTCTAACGTGCTCACAAGGACAACATGAACTCTGAGCATTAGCAGAACCTCATAGCAGCGAGTCAAATCCCACCAACGTGGCCAGGGGGAGAGCAGCGAGTTACTGTGCTCAGAGGCCTGAAATGTCCCACCTTGCTTGGCCAGGGGCCCCTTTGCCATCAGGCATAAAAACTTTCCTAAATCCCTTCTGAGGGAAGATCTGTGAATTGTCCAAGAGAGAGCTGTGCGGAGCAGTGGGCTCTAAGCATGGAATGCACACTGTGCTGTTGAGTGTCTGGCTGTGGGAACCTTGGCCTTCAGCTTCTGGAGCCCTGACAGGTCTGGAGTGTGACAGGTGGGGACCAGCTCGAGGGGACTCTCCTCTCACCTGCACCACACGAACTGCTCATGGAGGGGGGCTGCACTGGGAAGTGCTACTGGGAGTCAGACAGGAATAGCGCCTTCTGCTTCCAAGAAGAGGGGAAAGATGCTGGGGTGGAAAAAGAAGTGCTATTTCATGGGATGGCCCTCCAAAGGGTGCCTGGAAACTCCCTGCTCTCCCAGGACAGGACTTCAGCCCCTCCAATTCCAGCAGCTGTGCTGCAGTTGGGGGTCCTGTAAAGAGAGACTCCTGTGCCACTGGGCACGGCTCATCCTGATGAGGATTGAGGAAGAGCAGAGCAGCTCCAGCCCCTTCCTGGGACTGGCATGAGGGGCAGAAGCTGCTCTGGACCAGGGCCTGGGAGAGTTTGTTATGCAGAGAGAAATCTATTTGGCTTTGTAGCCCTTCCCCACAAAACAAACACAACTAAAAAGGTGGTGAAGGTCTGGAATGAAGATGCGTAGCCCTTTGTGAACAAATCTTGTGCCTTTTTGCACAGGCTCCCTTTGAGAGAAAACCTCTGTGTAGCCAAGAATGTGGAACTGGTTTTACTGGTCATCCCATACCTTATGGGGCTGGGTGGGCTGGCAGATCCTACTGTACTGCCAGTGGGGATAAAACAGACCTCTTGACTTCATTGGGAATGTCTTACTTCCAAATGACCCACACACAGTCAGCAATGCTTCCATTAATGGGAGTCTTCTACAAAAAACCCTTAAGGGAGTGAATTAACTTGAAAGATCTTTCTTCCCTATTTCCTCCCTTTATAAATGGAGTTCTTTTGGTCTGTTTCTCTGGTGTTGTGTCCCCCAGCCTCTCTGACCAAATAACTCATCCCTGCCTGCAGCCCCACTGAGCAGCCACTTGCTGATTCAGGACTGGTGTTCTTGCAGACATTACAGGACCTCATGCAGTACAGCAAAAGGGGATTTTCTAAAAAGTGGGAAATAAACATGTCACACTAGTGATCACACAACTAGGTCTTCAAGCTCATGGTCATTTGAGGCTCTCTGTGTGGTCTAAAATAAAAAGGTTAAAAGATACATAATGTAGTTGTCTTTGTTTTTTGTTTTCTTTTTATACAGAAATCATACACACGGAACTTCAACCTGAAACTTCATAACAAAAAAAGTCCACTAAGTTAAGGAAAGCATTTTGTTGTGCAAAAAGTCCCTCCCCCCTCCTCTGTTCACCTTCATCTACTGAGGGTCTCACACACACACATAAAGTTTCCTTCCAACGGGCGAGTTGGTAAGAAAGAGTCCTCCCTATGTACAGTGAGTTAGAGAGAAGCTGGATACAGTGCTGGCAAGAGGCAGTGGGTGAGTGCCTCTATCTGGAAGTGTCCATGTTCTCCTCCTTAAAGTTACTGCAGTGCTCTATAACTTTCCTATGGATAAAACAAGGACAAGGAAGAGACGGTTTAGTTTAAAGCTTCTTGCACCCCAGCTGTGGGACAATAAGGTAAGAACAGTAGATCTCTATGTAACTGTATCCTATTTGTGTCAAAACCAGTAAACTCCACTAAAGCAGCTTAGAGCTCCCAGTTTGGAATGTCAAGTCATGGCAGTGCACATCCAGAGCCATGTCCAGATCCACCTCCCCCGTATCCAACTGCTCAGATACCTCTGAGTCACAGCAGGAAACACGTGCACACAAACGTCTGTCATTCACTGTGCTGTCAGCTGTGCCATCCCCACACCCTGCAGCTGTGATTGTCTTCTGCAGCACTGAGAGACCCTTCAGCTGTGGGCACACCTGCTGCCCACCCCAGGTATGTATTCCCACCTCTGTTATGTTCATCCTGCAGGTATGAAATTACTGCTCTCACTTTGCCAACGACCAGAGGCTGCAGCTGGCTTTTAAAACCCTGAAAGGATGACTGCAAAAGAAGGTCACATAACTGGGGAAGCTCACAAAGGTGATGGACTATCTTTACTTTTTGAAAACTGCTCTCATTTTAACTGTGCAGTCAGTAGTTTTAGTGACAGCCCAATGGAAACAGGGAGCCCACCAAGTATGGGGAACAGGGATAACTGGAGACTATTGCCCTAAATGCTGCAACTAGCCATGTGGCTGCCTTGGTCAGCAAGCCAGTTCTATAACGAATTTGCCTGGCAATGATCTGTGTGTATTGCCCACCTATAAACACCTCTAGTCTTCTTTTTTCATCCTCTTTTTCCTATGTTCACTTCATACCCCTTGAACACATCAGACCAGGCCTTGCTTTGGCAGCCTCACTTGATGTGAAAGAATAAAAACTAAACCTAAACTGCATGTTTGTGACAGTGCTCTGGTGTCCTACCGGGCCATTTCCTTGGTCTCTTGCCGTGCTGAGGCCATTTTAATCATGTCCTTCAGGAGGGGGATCCCACCTTCTTTGATCAGCAGCGGGCAGTACTTGTCAGCTGCAGAGAAAACAATGAAACAGGTCTTTGTGAACCTTCACAAAAGTGGTACATAGGGTGGCAGGAGGGGAAGGAGAAGGATAAAACAGTAAAGGAATTTCCCACACATCAAGTCTCTCTATTTGGCTGTGCTGCCTGGACATTCCTGCATCATTCAAAGAAAGTTTTCTCTACCTACATAGATTAACTGGGAAGACTTTTCTGCTGACAGCCTCAGGTCCAGCCCCTCAAGTTCTACAGTGCAGGGATGTGATTTCCAAAAGGGAACTTACGGTACACAGAGACCAGGTTGTAGAGTGCCCAGGTGGCCCAGTGCTGGCTGACAGGGGAGATGCCTTGTGGAAGAAGTCGAAGGATTGGTTCAAATGACCTGCACAGGAACATTACAGAAGCTGTTAAAAATCAAAGAGCAGCTTCTTTCAGCACCTTTGCCATTCACAGCAGTACAAACTCTGCTCCCAGATACCACAGCAGTAAACCCAGTGGCACGCCAAAGGTTCTGTGTCCCAGGGCAGTGCTGGCAGCATTACAGGCCCCACACCTCCTGCTAGGAGGGCAACTGAGCCCAAGAAATTATTTCCATCCTCCATTAGCCATTTCCTCACGACAGCTGAATCCCACTGAGCAGCCTGTAGAGGGGACAAAGCCAGACTACACCCAGGCAAAGCTGGCTGCACATGTGCAAGGCTTGCTGGGTTTGTTCTGACAGCAGTAATGTGGAACAGCCACTGGAATGCCAGTTCTGGATCCCTGCCAGCACCCAGGGAATACTGAGTATCACATATCCTCTTACAGGAAGGGGTTTGGAGGATCCCAGCAGTTCTATTAACCTGTGAAGGGATTTCTGGGAACTGTGTCTGGATAATTCCCAGAGAAGAGTGAAAGATACAGCATGTGACTTTGGGGAGCAAACAGACCTAAGGAGCTGCAAAGGACAGCAGTCATAGAGCAAAATGCTTAGGCAGTCCCAGACAGATCAGTGGGTTTCCTGAGCTACTCAATTTCACCAAAAACATGTAGGAGAAATTCTGTTGGGCTCCCAAACTTCTCCCATAGGAATTTCCAGGTAAGGTGTCTAGTTTCAGCAGCTTGTGTAACATACTTCAAAGGGAGATGTAAAACCCTCACTAAACAATATCCCTGAGAATGTTTCTCCCTCACTCTGAACAGATCCTCCATCCTGGGCTATATTTCTTCCTTTCTCTTTGTTGGCTTCCAGTGACAATCCTGGCTCCTGGGTGAGTGGACCACACTTTTCCCTTCCTCACCTGTAGTTGATATTTCTCCTGGAGTTGATATCCCAGCTCTGGATGGCTGCCCACATCCTCTTCACAACTTCCTCTCGGTGGGGCTCACAGATCCCCCAAGCCTCTGGACCATCAAACATGATATGGGAGAGCACTCCACAGGCATTATAGGACACCTCAATCCCATCAGCTTTGCTCTCCAGCAGGTTGCTGCCAAGAGAGGAGAGATCACTTAGAGGTGCTGAGGCAGCAAAGGTTTGGGAGTCTCCAGGTGAGTGAGGAGCAGAGCTCCAAGCTCAGCCGATCAGCTGGGCACTCACCTGAAGACACTGATGAATTGGGAGGTCATGAGCTGTGGGCGAAGCTCCTTCACCTCTGCCACGTTGCCCAGGAGGCCCAGCATGTTGCGGTGCAGCTCCTGTTTCTCTGGGAATTCCTGGAAGAGCAAAGGACAGGATCACACACAGGCAGGGCTATGGTGATGCTGAGAACAAGCAGCCCTGGGGAAAGGCTGTAAAGTGCATCTGAAAAGGCTGAGTGTTTTTGGGTAGTCCGCAATGGCTCCACAGAAGGAGCCAAATGGGATCTCCAGTGCTAAAGGTATGTGTAAAGTGAGAGAATTGAGGCCAGGGCTCTCTATTCACTGCTCTCTGCTTGGGGGAACTGAGCAAAGCTGGGGAAAGAGGAAGACGTGTTGAGTATAAGTTCCTGTGTTCTACTGGCTGGGTGGAAGGATGTGAGAAAGAAGAACATAGACCAGCTTTTACTTTTCTGTTTGTGCAATGCAGGAAGTACAGCTTGGAGAGAAGCAGAGCCAGGGACCCTGCCCAGGCACCTGCACCTCCACTGCTCGTGGCAGCAGCTCTCCAGAGACAATCAGACACACTTACTTTCAAGCACTCCAAGAACAGTTTCATGCCGCTGTAGTTCAGGAACATCTCACAGTTATCTGGGGTCTCATCAGTGATGTTCCAGAGGGCACTCCAGGAGAACTCCATCACCTGATCACACTGTAGAGTCAAAGAAAGGGACAGAATCAGAGCTTTGCTAATGTAGGAGCCTGGTACAAACCAGCCACTTGTTTCCTCTCTGGCATCACCCCAGATGGCTCCAGAGGTAAGAAAATCTTGGTATTCACTTTCAACTTGTCAGCAAGTGGGTTTCTTTGTTTAATATTTTTGCCTTCCTGTCACATTCCCTTGCCCTCACCCTGGGACACAAAATTCTGCACCATCAGCTGAGATGTCTTGTGTTTGTTAGAGAAGCTGAGCTGGCACTCTGGGCTATCTCCATGCCTAAGTCAGACTGAAGAGAAAATACTCTGTGTATATGGGTTTTTGGGGAAACACTCACCGTTTTATCAGCCAGCTTCTTCTGAATCAACTTTAGCATTGTCTGTGGGCAAAGAAAGGGGAAGAGTGAGAAACAGTTTAAAACTCACAGAGCTAAAACTTAACTGCTGTGGTTTGGTCAGTTTTCAGGCATATTCAGTTTGGATCCTTTGTAGAGAACCTACTTGGTATCTTTCTCTCTAAACCACCGGGACTGGGTTATGTTCAAAGTTGCAAGTATGAACTGAACTATGCCAGTCCCTGAGCTGTTGAGTTTACAGTTGAGTTAATTTTGATCTGTATGACAAAGTCAGGGATGTGGCATAACTGCAACAAAGCAGCAGGCTCTGCAGCTCATGGAAAAGTTGGGGGATATGGATTGACCTGAGTTGGGAAGCTGATGTAAACTTGAGGAGAAACAGAAGCGAGTGACAAGGCAGTACCAGTTGTGGAAATAACATGATGTGGTGAGGAGGTACCCCCTATACAAGTTACAGGGCTTCCCTGCCCTTCCAGCCTGCCTCTGGGATCAAGACTTCCAGTGCTGGTAAGCAAGTAGAGGGGTAGATTCCAGGAAGGGTTAGCACTGCTGGGTCACTGGTTCCCTCCTGTAACCCTGCGAGGCTGGGTCACAGCTGGGTGCATTTGGTGGCCGGCTGCAAGGGAACTGCGCTCGCCTGGGTTAAGGGTAAGCAGACACCGTGGGACCATACCAACCATGACAAACCCCATCTTGCCCACGGCCTCTTTGTGGTCGTTGTCCACCTGGCAGACCAGAGCGTTGCAGAGGTGCACAGCGATGCGCTGGATGGACTCGTCCTGCCGGCTCTGGTTGAGGATGTTCAGCAGCAGCTCGTTGACCCGGCGGTACTGGAACTCCAGCTCCTCGGGAATGCTGAAGTTACACAGGGTCAGGCAGCAGTTCCGCTGGACCTGGGGCAAAAGGAAGCAAACACTGGGACAGGTGGATACAAAACCCCAGGCCCCATCACCCTGCGTTTCCTTCCTGCTTGGTACTGAAACCATCTTGGCTGACTACAGCTACTATAATTTCTGTTACCCTCCCATCTAGCACAGTGCTTTAACCATGCTCTGTCAGTACCCTCCTATTTCCCCCTTCAGTCTCGCAGGGCCACATAATTATCCAGGGCCCATCACTTTCCAAGCCAGTTCCTTGCTGCCTGCAAGCTCAGCTGGCTTCCAGCACAGAGATTTGAGAGGTTTCTTTCCATTGACTCGATCTCCCCAATGCCTGCACTTGTCTGACACCACAGTCAATGCTGGATCTCACACCACCTTTGACCACTATCCATGGAAAAAAAGTAGCCTTGCTATCATCACTTTCTCCTCCTTTTTCTGGAGAATATCATGTGGACAAGGAGCACCCTGCAGGTAATCCCACTGCTGAGTGAAGGCAAGGAGCAGATCAGGGTGATAATTTCTCTGGGTCTGCCTTGGCTCACACCCAGTAGGTTGAAGAGACCCCGATGCTGACACCAGGTTAAAGGATCGATACAGGGAAGGAGGACTGTGGGAGCTGAGGGAGCCTGGGGTGCTCTTACTGTGACCTCCTGGTAGGACTCCATGCCGTTCAGCACCACCTGGATGACCTGGCGCCGCAGCTTGACGCTCTGCTCCATGCGGTACTCGGAGTTGGTCAGGTAGAACAGCGCCGCGCTGCCCGTCACCTGGATGTTCTTGTCATCCTTGTGGCACTTGAGGGCTGTGATCACCAGCTGGGGAGAAGCAACACAGAGCTTCAGTGCCACTGACTTGCTGTGAAGTCTTAGAATGATTATTAAAAGCCTGCAAGGAACGCGTGGCCCAGGCACTGAGGGAATGTCCTTATGAAATGAAGGTAAACCAATTCCACTGCGCTGCTGGAACTTTCTCCAGAATGGTTTCCTGGGGTGAAAAAAGGACTGGGACTGCAAAATTTCCCTTGTGAGGGCTCGGCAAAGGCTCACCTGGAGGGCTCTCAGCAGCTGGCTGCAGCGTTCGATGCGGGCGATGTCGAAGAGCAGGTTGATGGCCCGGGAGGTGATCTCTGGCCGGTGCTCCGTGTAAGCCTCAATGGCATTCAGGACTTGCTCTTCATTCTTGTCTCCACTCACCTGGCATGGAGGAACAAGAGCAGGGAAGAAATTATGAAGGAGGAAGTCATCATGAGAAGGGAACTCTGAGAGCTCAAAGGGTACAATTCTCTGTAGGGAGGATTCAGACTGGGATGAGAGAGAAGTTGAGTCACTTTTCAGCCCAGAGGAATGAGAGAGAGCACCTCTGGAGCAGGAGAATGCTACTCACAAGCAAGACTCCTACAGTCTTAAATCCTTTTCTTTAGTCAGTACTTTTCATGTTCTTCCAACTTCTACCAAGTTCCTGCAGCTTCATTACCTTGTAGGCTGGAATATGTGTCAGGCGGCAGAGGGACGTTTCAAAAAGGCCCAGGAACTGGAGTGGTCGTTTCAGACCCCGAAAGGGAGCAATGCTGCTCTTTGCTGGCTCAATGCTGGGGGGAAAACACAGAGATTGCTCATGTTGGTACTGTGTTTCTTCATGTGTCAGCCCTCCATTCACTCTGTACTGCCTCATAAACCACAGTGATAGCACCTATGCTTCATTTTATACCCGCCAACTTCTCCTAAATGTAACACTAAACGTTCATCCCAGGTGATCAGGAGTGAAGGGTGAATGTGTAGAATAGAACCAGCAGTAAAAATTCATGAGACAGAATGCAGCCTTCCCAGGTAGAATTTGTTCTGGAAATTCACTGGTTGGGGTGAACATTTCCTCTTAAAGGGCTGTGGATTTCAGCGATCCAAAGTATTTGCAAACTGAGCTGCACGTCATCTGATAGACTAAATCTGCTTTGGTGAGCGTGCAGGAACCCTGGTTTTGCTGCCATGTTCCTCCCTGACCAAGAGCCAGTGCATTTTCACCAGCTCTGGTGACAAGGAGCCAATACTGTCCCATTTGTTTGCTTCTGTTCAGTGAGTGCTTCATAGGAGGGCAGAGTTCCTGGCTGAGCTGAAAACCCAGACCTCTAGGTCTCAGCCTCAAAGGCTGATCTGCCCAGTATCCAGGTCAAATCCAAAAACAAGCCTTCAGATTCCAAGTTCCTAAAACACTCAGCCCTCCCATGAGTCCACTGACTCAGCATATAAATGTTCTGCCTCAGAAGAGCCTGGATTTCAGCGAGGGTAGGAATGTTTTGTGTAGGAAGCACATACAGAGCTTTGGAGTCCTTTCAGAAATAATCCTGCAGGAGATTCCCGGGAGAATGTGTGTGGAAAAGAACTGAAATACTTCAGATATGTATGGCAGGCAGATGGGAAGATTTCTTTATTGCTCTTACAAGTCCCTACATGTGTTGCATACACTAATAGCAGTTGATTCTCACACCAGTCTTTACTGTTGGGGAAACTGGGAAGAGTTGTATCCTGCTTTTTAGTATTAGACCTATGGAATTCAGAAACTTAAAAGAGGGAACTGTTCTTAATTCATCTTTGATCTATCCATCCAAGCAGACCTCAGTGGCTTACCTTGTCTGACCCATCTTCTCCTCCATGCTGGGGATGGTGCAGTTCTCCAGCATGGTGTGCCCTGAGATGTCGAGCGAGCTGAGGTTCACCAGGTTCTCCACAAACAGGTTCAGAACCCGTCGGGTCAGCTTGAACTTGTAATAACTGGACAGATGGTCTCGGGAGATATCCAAGTGCCTGCAAGGGGCAGAGAGCATCTCAGAGCCTGCAAAGCATTAGCTGGGGCTTCTGTCTCCCTACCAGAGAGAAAGGACAAGCCAAGTGTGATTATTATTTATTATTATTTCCTTCCCAAGATACAGGAATGTGGTTCTGTAGGCTCTGGCAGCAGCAGCTGGCCCCGTGTGTAACCAAAGCACACAGATACCTGGTAGAGGTCTACTTGGAACAGAGCACAGTGAAATCATCTGGCCACACATCACAAAGGAAATGGCTCCAGGCTCAGGAACTGCCTTTCCCAAGCTTCATCACAGCAGCCACCTGAGCATTTCTGCCTGGAGATTAAGATGCACCAGAGGATCTTTGCATCCCCAGAAACATATCTTGCCCCATCTCACAAATGAAGCTGCACAAGTTTTTGTCTGCTTCCCCAGTCTTCTAATTTTTCCACCTCAGGCTATTACTCTGTCCTGATTTCTTTCAGGTATTTAAATGCTGAAGCTTTGGGGCAATCCTGCTGCTGAGGGAGTGGTGGGACAAAGTGACCAGCCAGGTGGGGTCCCTTACAGGGCAGGGGCTGCTCCTGCCAATCAGCAGCAAAGATCCCTTGACTTTTCTAAACTGCCTGGGACTGGAGCCAACATCCCACAACAAAAGTGTTTTCTACCTCATGCGTTCCAAGTTTCATTGCAAGTTCTTGGATTTAGAAAATATTATCCAAGCTATTCCCTGAGACTCCAGGGCATTTGTTAACACGGTCCCTCCTCATGCCTACAGTCAGCAGAGATGATGCTAAAGCCACTGCAAAGCATCTTTCCTGTGAATAGCAAGGCCCTCCTCTCTGGCTTGGGAAGTTCTGGATCCCTTTCCCAGTACCACTGTGAGGTTTGAATAGCAATTGTCTCAGTTCTGGTTCATGAAGTTGTTTCACTGTCAACACTCTTGGGTCAGGAGCACCCAGTTGTTGACAGTGCTTGTTCCCTTGGTCACCCCACCCCTGCACAACGGGCATCCACAGAGCACAGCCAGCACACAGCCTGAGCTCAGAGCTTTTTCTAGCTTTACTGCAGAGCCAGGCTTAAACTTTGGACATCCCTGTTTGATGAACAGTTTGGAGGACTCTGTTTCACAGTGTGTGTATCAGTGTTTCCTTCTGTAAACACCTGTAGCAATTTTTTTACCATCTCTTGGGTATTCACCTCTTCTGTTTTGTTTGTCTGGTTGTGGGTGGTGGTGGTTTTGGTTTGGTGTTTGGTTTCTTTTTTTTCTGGGTGCGTGGGGGTTTTTGGGAGGTGTGAGTGTGTCATTTTTTGCTTTTCTAAGAGGAAGTTTCTGCTAAGTGGTGTCTTTTTACAAGCAAAATTCAGGCTGGCTTTGGACATGTCAGCTATGTAGAGTGAGTCAGTGAGTGAGCTTGTTCAGGGGAAGGTTTATAACCTGAATCCAGCAGTGGGTGCCCCTCTGTTAGCAGGCAAGTAGGTAATTCCTAAAAGACCTTTCCTGGTGAGCAGTAAAAGGACAGACCAGGAAGAACAGACCTGAGCTTGCGAAGCTGTGCGATCACTTGGATGTGCTCCTCTGACAGGTCCATATTGTAAAGCACTAAGGAAACCAGACTGTCCTTCCACTGGGTGAGGAATCCCACATCATTGAGCTGGATCCCAGAGAGATCCAGGGCGGCGAGGGAGGCCAGAGGCCGCAGCAGTGTCTCCACATTCACGCCCTCGATGAGGCGGCCCAGGTTCAGGAAGCGCAGGCGGCTGAAGCCTTCAAAGGTAAAGTCCTTGACCAGCACCTGGCGAGTGGGGTTCACCAGGCAGTCGTCCTCACACCCCCCGGGGTTCTCCTCCTCGTAGAAGATATTGCAGCAGCCAAAGAGGCTCAGGGAGATCAGAGTGTGGCTGAAGCTCACCAAAGTTTGCAGGCTCTTGGCTGTCAGCTTCTCACAGTTAGTCAGGTAGAGCTCAACGAGGTCCTGGGAAAAGGGAAAGCAAGGTTAGAGACGTTTCACAGGTAAAGTGCATGCCCTGTTTGCTCCACACCTCCCACTGGTCCTGAGACCACAGATCACCAAACAGTGTCCCCACCCCATTCCCTACAGTGGCTCTGGGAGCTGAGAAGGGAGAAGCTGATGTTATCCCAGAGAAAGCTTGGGCAGCGAAGGCTGGAGCCTTGGGAATCTCTGTGTGTGGGATTCTAGCTGGTGCCCGTGCAGCAATGCTGTCATATGGCAGCTGTCAGTGCAACAGCACCTGCTTCCTGATGGCCTCGAGGTCCTGATCCTGCACAATCTGCTCCCGCAGGTGGATCCGAGCCAGCCTGGTGCTCCGTGGATCTGAGAAGAGGGTGAAGAAGCTTTCATGGGGCTCGAAGATGCTGTCTGTCTTCACCAGCTCCACATACCTGTGTGGGCAAACAGCATTAGACCAGCAAGGCAGAGGCTCAGTGGCAACTCTGACACCTGCACTGGTGACAAGAGAACATTGCACTGACCCCTCTGATCACCCAGATCAGCCTTTGGGGTAAAGGAGCTGCCCCACTACCTCTCCTGGCACAGAGCTAATCCTCACAAAAACCTTGGGCAAAGATCTGTGCAAGGCTGTGTGTGTTTGTGAGCAAACTGGATTCTGGCAAGCACAGCCTCCGGGAATTTTTTTCCCTAGCTATTTAAACTTAGTAATTTGGTTATTTGGATTTTTTTTGTCATTTTTTCAGAAAATTAGCTGGCCAAAGTTCTCTGCCAGACCTTGTGGGCACAAGTTCAGCCAAGAGAGACTGTGACAACCAAATTATATAAATCCCTGGAAACAGGTTGCTTTGTAAAGCTATGGGAGCAGCAGCCTTAAAATTTAACATCTGTCAGCACTTTGCACTCTTATTTCTGTTTGGAGAGAGACCTCTAAAGCTTCAGTGGTAGAAATGGGAAAGCTCCTTTGTTGCTTACTGACATTCTTGAAAGAAACAGTGACTGTTTCACTCTGGGTTTACCCTTTTGGTTTCCCTTTTTACAGGATCTCGTTGAGCCCTGACTAATTTGGAAAGGGTGACTTCCACAGAAATTAGAGTGATGTATAGCAGTAAAATAACCCACACTTCCCTCTGAAGCTAATGCAAAGCCAATGCATTGCCAATATGATAAACTGGGAGAAAACACAGCCCTATGAATTCTTCCCTGTTTCCCCCCCCTCCCCCCCTTTTCCTATCATTCTTTTTGCAGAACTATACACCCCTTTCTCTGAGCTCCCAGCCCCTCAAACCAGGCAAAAGCTTCCCCAAGCAAGGCCTGAAACATACTCGTTGACCAGTTTGTCACAGATCTCGCTCGGCAGGAAGATGTCGGGATGGAGCCGGAGCGTTTCGTTGTCCAGGAGGTAGCAGAGGGTCCCCTCCAAGTTGCGAAGGCAGAAATCTGTGCACAGGGTCATCAGCGACTCGGGGCTGTCGGATGCCATCTCGAGGGAAGTTATGGGCAGGGGAAGAGCAGAAGGAAGCTTTGGATTCAGGAGATCCTTTCCTCAAATGAAGTTCCGGGATGGATTTACAGGGACATCAGGACAGCTGTAAGCAAAGGGGAAAAGAGATGCTTTGAGGAAGTCACAAAGGCAAGTGTTGTGACCAGCAGGATGCTGGGAGTGGTGTTTACAGCCCCTGATCTCAAAAGGACCTGCAGCATGTTGGCCTCTCTGGCAGTGTGCCCTTAATTCCTCGGTACCCCCATCCCCAGGGGACACTGCAAGGATGAGTTAATGGGAAATGAGGCTGCACAGCAAAATGCTTCCTCATTGCAGGTTATCTGGCTGACAGAGGTCCTCGGAAAGGGAAGTGGCAGAAGCCACATCGCTTGGTTTCCTTCAGAGTGCGTTGGATGACCCAGCAGAATGTTTGCTGTGAGGATAATCCTTTGTGTGGCCCCAGTGGGATCAGGTGGCCCTGTATCTCCTGCCCGTAATTCTGTGCGACACCATTCCAAGGCAAGTTTCATTTTCAACCTAAATCTTCCTCTGTAGTGTCAAGACAGAAGCTTTATGCAAGTCCTTGAACTAGACCTGGAAGTGGATCAGAAGCCAGAGGAAAACACAATGGTCTGGGATCCCTTTGAGTGCAGTGTGAGGTGAGGTTTGTGCACGTGCTGGACACCTCTACATCCAGCTCACACTCACCATTCCAAATCTGTCACAAAGCATGAGTGACTAACTTGGAAAAAGGGAAGGTACTTTTTGCCCTTCTTCATTTTTGGTATAGGATAAAGGGATGGGTGAGGCAGAGCACTGGGGGAAGTTATCCCTGTCTGTTTTCTTGTTTGACAGAATCTGGCAGCTCTGGTATCAGGGCTCGCTTGCTGGGGCCTTGAGGTGTTTAGCAGAAGTGTTACCTTGAACACCAGCAATGACACTTCACTTTCAAAGGGTCAATCCACGTTAGAGGCAATCCTAATGTGAACTTCTCTAAATATTTCCAGACACAAATGGTGTTGAAATGTTTATTTTTGATGTAAAGCCTGTGCCTTATCAATAAGTCTGTCCCTGCCAGCAGTGAGAGCACCAGTGCTGTGGAGGCAGTTGTTATGCTCTGCACCACTGCTGGGGAAATTGTTGCAAAATGTCCTTAACCATATTCTGTTTCTGATCTTTATCCTGCAGCTGCAAAGATCAGGACGCTTGTCTGTGTCTCCCTAAAGGCTCTGCTCTCCCTTTCCTTCATTCCTGCAGTATCAGTACCAGACAGAAGAGTTTACCTCCCTCTCCTCAGCCTACTCACTATCCCCAAGGGCACTGGGGTGGATCAGGTACCTTCCCTCCTCCCCTTTCAGATGCTGTTCAGCCACTGCCTGGGTGATGATGCCTCTACAAAGGATCAGTCAGGGCTGTGGACGAGGAAACCTTTCAAATTCAGGCACCAAAGGGTCTCCATGGGTGATGGGAGCCCAGCTGTGACTGAGCCTGCCCAGCAGCCCAGACTCCCTTCCATCCCTTCTTTTCCTGCAGAATGGATTTCCATGCAAACACGAAGGCAGCACAAGTTGGAACTCAAAGCTCTTTTCTTCCTTCCTCCTGCATTTCATTAATTCTTTTTCTGAGGGTGCCCTTCAGTGCCAAGGACAAAGAGCTGGCCAAGGAATTAACCCAGGACAGGAAGGAGTCCCTCAGAAAGCAAGTGGAGGTCGGCAAAACTCCTCACTCAGCAGTGGAGGAAGAGCCATGTAGGATCCCTCTGGCAGTATTCCCATTCCAAACCTCGTCTTCTTGGGCCAAATCTTGTTCTCCTGTACTGTCAGAGCAAACTGACAGAACCAGCAACTCTTACTGGTGCTGAACTTGACTTGTCTTTTGGCTTTACTTGAATTCAACCAACAGCTTCTCCTTTCTATAAGCATGTTTGGGATCCATTTTTACAGGCAATTGGCAAAATCATGTTCCAGTTCCAAATTCCATCTGACCTGATGTGTTCTGACCTACAACAGCCTATCCAGGGGGGAATCTCAGGTTCTCTGCTGGTTTTTGGCTCAAAAGGTAAAACCTCTCCAAGCAAAGGCAGATGCTGAGGAAAAAAACCAACCCAAGACCTCAGCAATCACAAAAATTATACATTAAACTCTCTCCAGTCAAGATGGTAAGGGTGTAACCTACTCTTTTGGGTCACTGAATCTTGAGCTGGAGTCACAAGAACATGAAACTGTGACTTCTCAATAATGCCATGATAGCTCAGAGACCTCTGAGGTGCATGTGATTCCAAAAAGGAAAACGGAGGGTCTTCAATTTTGAAACAGGAGATGCTCCATAACCTGCAGCTCCCTCCTTTGTAGCTAATTCAGGAGAGAAGTCAAGGCTGAAATGGGCCACTGAGTGCAGTGTCTTCTCCCTGGCCAGAGGTACTGGCTAAGAGAGTGCAGGTGGGAAGCAGCTGCCCTGTGCCTGCTTTGGAGATGAATCGGCCTCACCTCCAGAACGAGTCCCTCTTGCAGATTTTGCCTCAAGCCTGAGAGAATCTTTCCAGAAAGGCAAGATCAACAGGAAGATCTGAACCAGTTGGGAAGCGTGTTCCGCTGTCCCTACCAGTTCCCCTGTGCCATCAGACAGGAGGTCCCTGCAGTCAGTGTTCTTCCACTGTTTACTACTGATGGCCAGAGAACTCGAAAACAAATTCCCATTGACAATCCATTGTCACGTGCAGCTGGAATCGGCCAGTGCTTGGGACTTGTCCAAGCAGCTCAGAGCACCAGAGGGCAAGGACTGTCTTCCTGTGGCTCTGATCAGCCCCTGTTCCCTCTCTGCTGAGACCAGCACAATGCAGCTGGTTGATCCCAGCCCTGGAGAAATCAGCTGCCCTTTAACTTCTGAGCTCCCCGTGATCCACCGACACAATCCCACACAGAAGTTCAGTGTAAAGGAGAGTGGTTAAACTGCTCCCAGTGAAATAAGACCAAAGAAAAGCTTTCATCCTCATGATTTATTATGGATATCTGAGCAGCTGCTGTGACCTTTTGTCCAGGCCATGACACAAGCTGGCCTCTCCCTCCTCACTTAGACCCAAGACGTGACATGTCAGCAGGGGGAGGGGGAATTAAGTGTCAGTAGCTGCCCTGATCAATATTGTTTCTGGCTGTAACCTCGGTGTGGGATACAAAGAAATAAACTGGAGATGCTGACAAATGATTCACACTTGTCTGATCATTATCCTCCAGCAGCTTTCCACAGGATGAAGCTGCCCAGTGACTGCCACCAGTGCCTCCCAAGGAAGGGCAAAGAGCTGCCTGGTGCACGTGTGTTTTGGAAGGGTCAAAGACAGACAAATGAAAGCCACTTAAAATTCAAGAGCACCGACTGAAAAGTGAACAGAACTGCAGCTGCCAATATTTCCCCTGCTTTATTTCTCTAATAGATTTGCCTCCACCTCAGTGCAGGAAGGAGTTGAGCCCCTCAGAGCCACAGCAGCAGGCACACCAAAGCCTGTTCCGTGGGCACACGGAGCCCTCTCCATGCAATCCCACCATCCACAGACCCCAAACCAGCCGCAGCACAGGCAGCCCCACTCACCCCACACCGGCCTCTCTGCAAGTACTGCCCATTTGCAGGCTGCTCCTGTGTTGTGACAGCATTCCAGGCTGCACCTGTATTGTCACAGCATTCCAGGCTGTGCTGGCTCGGGAGGCTCCTGGCACTCCTGGTGCCAACACCCTCTCCCCTGGCCTCCAGACCCATCCCCTCTCCCAGCCTCTCTCCAGGCAGTGCCCAGAGCCAAGCCTGACTCACCCTGGCCCCGCGCCAGCCACAAAACGTTTACGCTGCTGCTACAGAAATAATTGGCAAAGCTGACTTTTCCAGCATCAGGGACTCGTCCAAGGAGAGGGCAAACACTGTGCACTGACGTGAGCGATTGCAGCGACTCCAGAATAACGCATGCCATGCAAATGCAGCGTCTGGCACAGCTTACACCGAGGGGAAAGTGCACTGTCACTTTAGCTGGCCTCTCGTGGCTGCAAATCACGGTGATTTTATTAATGGACAGGTCACACAGCTCGTGTGGGGAAACACCATCCCTGCTCCCAGGGAAGGGAAGGAGGAGCAGATCGAACTATTCTGCAGCCCAGCAGAGCCTGCAATTCCCGAACTTGTCAGCCTGCCACGAGTGCCACGGCAAACGAGACAGCCCGTGCTGGCCGGGGAATGTGTTGATCTTTGTACCTGCCTGCAGCAGGGATGCTCCTTCAGCTGCCTCAATCACCCCAGACCTTCAGCCCGTAAGTCACCTTCCCCAGAGGACACCGGCGAGGCCCCGGGGTCCTGGTGGGGTCACCTGTTCGCCACCTGTCTGCCACCTTTCTATCACCTTTCTGTCACCTGTCCATCACCTTTTTGTCACCTGTCCGCCACCTTTCTGTCACCTGTCCATCACCTGCCCGCGCTGCTGCCGCGGAGGGCCCGGGGCAGGGCCGGAGGGTCTCGGCGCGGCGCTGCCGGGGGCGGCCCTTTCTCCCCCGGTCCGGGAGGGGCGGGCAGGCCCGGTGCGGGCCGTGCCGGGCGGCGGAGGGTGCCGGGGGCACTCACCTGGCGCCGTGCGGGGCGGGTCCCGGGAAGGGTGCTGGGGACACTCACCTGGCGCCATGCGGGGCGGGTCCCGCAGGGTCCCGGCGGGCCGGGCCGGGCTCCGCGTCCTGCTCGGGCCGCTGCCCCCGCCGCTGTCAACAAACCCGCCGTCACTTCCTCCCGCCGTGGCGGAAGCGCCGCCGCCGCCCCCCCGGAAACACCGGCCCCCCCGGAAACACCGGCCCGCCCGGAACGCTCGGGCTGCGGGAGGGGGGGGACGGGGAGAGGGACGCGCCCGTGACGTCACGGGTGTGCTGACGTCACTGGGCGGAGGCGCTGACGTCACGGCGCGGGGCACAAGGTGCCTCAGGGAGAGGCGGCAGTGCTGCGGGGTCGCGCACGGCGGCCCTTCGGGGGCACCGGGGGGACCGGCCTGCCGGGCCGCTGCGGGCCATGGGTGCCTGTGGGGCGGCCACGGCGTGTCCGCCACCCCGGGGAGCAGGGACGGACTGGGGGAGCCGGGACCGAGCCGGGACGGGCCGGGACAGAACCTCTACCGAGCCCGGGGGGCCCGGAGCGTCGTGAGGGGCGAGGCTTACAGACGGGGGGCGAGGCTTACAGACGGGGGGCGGGGCTTAGAGCCACACACACGGGGCGGGGCTTACAGGGGGCGGGGATTATGGTCACACCCACAAAAAGGGCGGGGCTTAGGACAGCCACAAAGAGGCGGGGCTTAGAGATCCGTGATGGGCGGGGCTGAGTGCGGAGGGGCGTGACTTAGCGTGAGGGTGGGAGTGGCCGAGGCCTCAGGACAGGCGGGCGGGGGCGGGGCTTGTCGCGATATGGGCGCGTTTTGTCGCGGCGTGGGCCGGGTTTTGTCGCGGCGAAAAGGCCCCCGGAGCGCATCGCAGCGGAGCGCAGCGCCACGCCCGGGGCGGGTTGGGGCTGGGGCCGGCCCCGTTAGAGCCGCGGGCCCCGTTTCCAGGCGGGGCGGTTGCGGCGCGCGGGGCCGCCATGTCGCGGCTGCACCAGAGCAGGTCCGGGCCGGGGTGGGCCGGGGTGGGCACTGCGGCCCTTCCTTCCCCTCCCCTTCCCTCCCCTCCCTCCCTGCCGGCGGGTCGGGGGGCTCGGGGGAGCGGCGGGGCCGGGGGTGGCTGTGAGAGCGCCGGTGACGCTGTGCTGCTCCGCTCCCCGCAGGATCGCGGACTTCCAGGAGGTGCTGGGCGAACCCACGGTGGCTCTGGGCAAGCTCCGCGAGCTCTGCTTCAGCGGTGAGTGCTCCGGGCCGCGGCCCTGGGGAAGAAGCCTCGGGGGCAGAGATCGCTGCCGGGACGGGCTAACGTGGTTGTTTCTGTGCCCGGTGTTCCGCAGGGATCCCCTTCGATGGTGGGCTGCGCTGCCTCTGCTGGAAGGTGGGTTTTGCTCGGAGTGCTTTGGTTTCCTTGCGTTGGTCAAGCGCACGTAGTGGTTTTGGGTGCTTAAAACTGTAAACAAGTAATCAATCCAGTGCTTTAAAAGCCGCTGGAAGTCAGCAGTAATTCGGGGAGATCAGCACTTTGCATGTGGGCACAGCCTCAGTTTTAAGCTAGGAGAGCATTTGGGTCTGGTCAGCTATTGATCAGTCCTGCAAAGAGGTCTGTGTTGGAAACCGGCCCCTGAAGTGCTCCTGGCAGCGTGCTGGGCTCTCTGGAGAACGCTCCCAGGGTTTCCAGAGAGCCCGCTCTCACCACGGTGCTTGGGTTGCTCATCCCACAGGTGTGACAGCTCATTTCATACTAACCCCTGTGCCCCTGTCTCCTGTGCAGATACTCCTGAACTACCTCCCTTCAGAGAAAGCCTTATGGAGCGCTTCGCTGAAGAAGCAGAGGTGAGAGGACATTGGTACTTGTCCCTTTATGTCTAATGAGATCTGCAGAGAAGGAGAATAGTCCTTAAATAATTAAGTACCTTCACAAAACGAATTGTTCCTGTGTGGAATGTGCTGTTCTCTCAGCTGCCTGGGAGTTGACCCCTTCAGCTGAACTCAGCTGGAGAGAAAGAGCAGGATGGGACAGAGAGATCTGTCCAGGCTCTGCCTGTGTGCTCACCTTGGGTCTTATCCTCCTCATTGCAAATTCCCCTTCTTTTCCTAAAGGGATCTGTATTCCCAGTTCCTGAAGGAGATGATTATCCAGCCTGGGATCGCCAAAGCCAACCTGGGTGTTTCAAGGGAAGATGTGACCTTAGAAGATCATGTGAGTGTTGTGAGGCCTTTGTGCTGCAGAAAATTCCTCAGATCTGTAAACACTTGTTCTGGAGTCTGGACCCCTGGGCTGCTCCTGGCTCTGTTCCCAACTGCTGTGCCCTTCCAGCTGGGGAGAAGGTTCCCAGGTGCCAGAGCACTTGTGTCTTGGTAGCCTTCAGAGTGAATTATTGGCAAAGCAGCAATGGCTGTGAAAAGACCTTTTTCCAGCTGTGCATATCCCTCCTCCCCCAATTTCAGGCTGCCTGCCTAGGCTGTGGGTCTCCTAGGGAAAGGCTCCCAAGAGGCAACTGTAGCAAAGAGAAGGTTTCCTGGGAAGTCAGGTCCTTGGGTGGGCTTGGAGCAGATTCATCTGAGCAGAGGATAGTAAAGAAACAGAAAAGTCGAGCTGGACTGTGTTGTGGAAGGCAGGAGACTCGCTTATTTCTAGTAATGCTGCTGGCTTTTTATTTTAGTGGACCATTTCCTGCATCCCTTGGCTATTTCCTTCTCTGAAAGTGCTGTTAAGAGTATGTGTGGGAGGAGGGAATGAAGTAACTGATCAGAAGAGGCTGTAAAATGATACAGCTGCCTCCATGACCATCCTGAACGTTCACTCCTCTCAGTCCCTTGCCCTTCTGATCTCTGGAGCCTTGGTGGTGTAAAACTGTTGTGTCTGTGAAACCACACAGGTCACAGTGATCTTTGAGTCTCCTGGAATGTTACTTTTGTTTTCTTGGTTAGTTGTTAACTTTGTGTGGGTCTTGGTGTAGAGAGAGGGAGGTGTGTATGGAGGGGGGAGTTAAATGGGGAAACTGGTGAGATACAGAACAGGTTGTTTGTGGAATATGTGTTTTTGTTTTTCCTGGGCACGGTGGTGGTGCTGAATCAGCCTTCTCAGAGCTAGTTAGAGTGGGATACTTGTAACTTTAGAGTTAGAGGGAGATACTTGTAACTCATAACCACAACACCAAAGTGCTATGTGGGTGGGTCACTCTTACCTTAGGTCCAAAGACCATCTCATTGTACAGGTTTGGATCTGCAATCAGGAGTCTTAGCATACCTGTGAACAAATCATTAAGAGACAAGTGAAAAAGGATGGAAAATGTGGGGAAAAAAGGATGCCCCTGATGTGCTAGGACCGTGCTGGTGCTGTGTGGCAGAGGGACAGCAGAGAAGGATTTTGTTCTGTGTGAAACACGCTCGTTCTGTTTCTGTTGTTCGTCCCTTTAGCCCCTCAATCCAAATCCAGAGAGCCGATGGAACACTTACTTCAAGGATAATGAAGTGCTCCTCCAGATAGACAAGGATGTCAGGTGTGTGAGGCACAAGCTTCTGAACCCCAGGGGTTCTGGGAGCCCGTTGTACTTTGAAAACGCAGTTTAATATTAAACCATCCAACACGCACGTCCCTTATGCTCATGCCTGACTTCCTTCTGTGTCCATGCCAGGAGGCTGTATCCTGACATGGCATTTTTCCAGCGCCCCACGGACTATCCCTGCCTCCTAATCCTGGACCCCCAGAACGAGTTCGAGACGCTGCGCCGGCGGGTGGAACAGACCACGCTCAAGTCACAGACGGTGGCACGGAACCGCAGTGGGGTCACCAACGTGAGCTGGGGCACAGGGGCGGCTGCCAAGGGTCTTCCTTGGGCTCTACCCTCTCTCTCTTTCTGCTTTTGCAGTGGAAATACCCCAGCAAATACTGAGCATGCTGGGGGCTGTAGAACCAGCTGATGTGCCTGACAAACAGTAGGGAATGAAGAGCTGTATTTAATTTTAAGGATTGTTTTGTGCATGGCTTCTGGCAGAAGATGGAGTCACAAGTTGTTTTATACTTGACATGTGCCTTCCTGTATGGGAACAAAACACTGAAGAGTGAATTTGCGATGAATTTATTGTGAATTTACGTAGTCATTGAGCCCTGGGTCTCATAAAGCTACAGTTAGGAGAGGAGCTGACTATCTGCTGAAATGTATGTTGTCCCTTTCCTCATCCGTGAGCATTAGGACACACGTGCTGCTGGGGAGGGTGGTTTGTACCACAATAGATCAATACCTTCCCTCATCCTGCTGACAGAGAAGTGGAACTGCTGTGGTTTCTTACTGTGTGGGATCACGTGGTGCAATGATTCAGGGAAACTGTGTGTTGCTGCACAGACTGATGTGTTCTTCAGGACAACCAGCACTTGGACTTTATGCCTGTGTGCTTCCATTTCTCATGGTTTTTGTGGTATGAACTGTCCAGATCTTTTAGAGGCCTCTGTGTGTTAAAAGCCAAGCTTGGCACGTGTGCTAAACCATCTGTGCCAGTTGCTTGTGCTGATCCAGCTGTGGTGTTGCCTTGTTTTCCAGGTGAGCTCCCCTCTGAAAAGCACCCCCAGCTCTCTGAGCGAGTACGAAGTGCTGCCCAACGGCTGCGAAGCTCACTGGGAGGTGGTGGAGAGGATCCTGTTCATCTATGCCAAGCTCAACCCTGGGATAGCCTATGTCCAGGGCATGAATGAGATCGTGGGGCCTCTCTACTACACCTTTGCTACAGACCCGAACAGCGAGTGGAAAGGTGAGGGAGCCTTTGGAGTGCTCAGCAGTGGCTCTTGTACTGGCGGTTCCCTGCATGGCATGAGGAGTTCTGGGTACCAGAGCAAATTTGGTAGGAGCTGAAGGGGCTGGGAGTGGTGAGGACATGGGAAGTGAGGGATTTTGAGGTGTTGCTGTTTGTAAGTTTCACTAAATCCCTTTAGAATCTCTTGTTTGCTCGTACTGGATATACATGGTAAGAAAAGAACAGAATGGGAGGACTTTTCCTGTCACTTCTACTTCATGGGAGCTCTGAGGGTGTGTGCTGGTGGCAGGGAGAGCAGATGATGTTCTTGGGCACAGATAACTGGTTTGTGACCCAATGTCAGGAAGACCTTGTGCTGAACACAGGGGTCTGTATCTGCAATGGCTCTGTAGACATTTCTAGTTAAAAATAAAACGCTTGCCTAACCTTGTCCCAGACCAAGCAAGCCAAGATCTGGTGGGATCCACTCCTGGAATCCAATACAGCAATGAGATCATGGAGTAGGAACAGTTCTAAAGCTGTGTTCCTCTGTTTTGTTTTCTTTCCCCAGAACATGCTGAAGCAGACACATTTTTCTGCTTTACCAATCTAATGTCTGAAATTCGGGACAACTTCATTAAGAGCCTGGATGATTCTCAGTGTGGTATCACCTACAAAATGGAGAAAGTGTACTCCACCCTGAAGGAGAAAGATGTGGAGCTGTATTTGAAACTGGTGAGGAGCCAGGTGTCTCTCTGGGTCTTGGGTGGGATGGGAGAAGTGGAGCTTAACTGTCAATGTCAGCCAGTTTTGTTAAACTGGACTTGAACAGGACAGAGAGAGGTCATGGAGGCTTTGCCTGTGGGGCATAAAGACTTATCTATGAGCTGAAACAGCCTCTCCTTGGAGTGAGCCCAGGGTGAGTTGACACAGCAAGGCTTCCTCCCTGCCTGGCTCTGAAAGCAAACAATGGTTGTTGCACAGCTGCCAGCTGGGAGTCCCAAGGGACCTGGCCATGATCCTTGGTCACCTGTGCTGAGCTGGAGTCTTTACTGTCTTGTGGTTATCAGGCAGAACATCAGTTTGCTGTAGAGTTGTTCAGAATTTGAGGCTGCAGAACAAAAAACATCCCCCCCTTTATAAAAATGTTTCTGCTGCCAATGGCTGCCCTAACAGCACTGACTTAAACTACCTGGAGATTGTTCCTAAAGAAAAGTGAAATCCAGTGAGCTGGACAATCCCACCCACACAGTTCTACTGTTCTCCTTCATCCAAAGGTCTCTGAGTGCCTTGGGTTTGCAGGGGTTTTGTAGAACATGTAGAAGGCAGTTTTGTTACAAACATCTTCAGTCTTGTAGTCCATTTAGTGAAAGTCCAGGGAGAATTTGGAAGGGAAAGCTGTTCTTGCTACTTCAACCTTCACCAAGTCACATGGAGATCTTTTTCCGTTTATAAAAGTCAGGATACATCTATTTTACGATCCAAAAGATGGTTTGTCAGCACAGTGACACAACCTACAGTGTTGGCTGGTGGCTGATGCAGTGGGGAGAAAATAAACTGCCTTATGTTTGGCTGGCAGGAAATGGTCTTGGCCATGCAGCAGCTGGTCCTTGAGAATGTCAGCGGGATCCTGAACTTGTTTGACCTTGATAAAACGTGTGGTCTCTTGGATTTAACATCAGAAAACAGGAAGGCTTCAGGCTAGAAGTGTTCACAGCGTGTCTTACCATCAGTGTGAACTCCAGTCCATCTTTGTTTCTCTTTGTGAATAGTAAACCTTTTGATAAATACAGGGCTTCTGGAAAGGAGAGGAAATCCTGACAAACAGTGCCTCTGCTAGCAGGGGAGGGCTGCAGCTTTGCAGATAAAATGCTGTTCAAATGGGAAATTTACAATTCCTTGACAGGTTTAGCGGAACTAACACAAATGGTGCCTTTAGGGAGAAAAGCTTCCTTTACTCCACGGACAGAGGAGGATTTTTGGGCTTTGCTGTAGGTGTGGAGCGTGGCTGCACTGAAAATCTCAGTCTAGAGAGAGTCTCCAAAGGAGGCAGCAGATTTGCTGGAGCTGCAGGAGCAGTTGGGAGCTTAGAGCTGGGAGGAGCTGGGGATGGAAACATGGGGTGCATCTCTTGCTTGTAGGGAGCTGGCCAGGAGCATGTATTCACTGTTTGCCTGGTGCCTGTCTGACAGCAAGAGCAGAACATCAAACCCCAGTTCTTTGCCTTCCGCTGGCTGACGCTGCTCTTGTCCCAAGAGTTCCTGCTGCCAGACGTGATCCGGATCTGGGACTCCCTCTTTGCTGATGACAAGCGCTTCGACTTCCTCCTGCTCGTCTGCTGTGCCATGCTGATGTAAGTACGCAGGGAGCCTTCCTGTGCTTCTCCTTCCCTCCTTCACCTACATCCACTGAGTCTTCTGTGGGCATGTGTAAGGCATCTGGTGAACAGGTTATAGTCACTGTTCACACGGATAGTGAAAGTGTTTCCACCTTTCAGACTCATCCGGGATCAGTTGCTGGAAGGAGACTTCACTCTGAACATGAGGCTGCTACAGGTAAGGATTAAATATGGTGGGCATAGGGAGCAGTTTGAAAAGTCTTAAAATAGTACTGTGAGAGACGTGATGCTTTGTGGGTATGCCTGGCTCAAGAAAAGTACCACATTTCTGATGTTTGCATGCAGGAAAATCTGCAGGGATCTTACAGCACACTTTACTGGAAAGGGAAATCTTTTGCTTGTGCTGCACCCATTGTAGCCTACAGAGAAATCATCACAGACTGCAGGTTTCTAATGTTCCTTTGGTTTGGAAAAAAAACCGAATAATTTCAAGCAAAGATGTAAATCCCTGTGTAATACTGCTAAGTTTTGTTGGCCAGAGGGTTTTGTTTAGTTCTGAGATCTGTGAGAGCCTGAGGTTGGAAATGCCTGCACTGCACAGTTGGATATCTCAAGTTCTGCCAGTTCCTGCTTGGGGCTGTGCAAGATACTGGCTTTGATAAGGCTGTTTGGCATGAGGAGAGCCCTGGGGCAGCCCAGCTTACTGTGCCCTTGGAGGACAAAGTAAAACAACAACAAACGTTCTTGAAGGGTATTGAGGTTTGATCGGTGACAGAACAGGAAACTGCAGCTGTTGGGGGAGTAACTGAGCATGGCAGTGTGTTATGATAGGCTAAGAATGTTGTTGTCAAGGTTTGCTCTGCTTAAGTGAAACTGTCTGTTCCAGGAATGTTGGGTACTCCCTGAAATCCCGTTGTTTCTTTGCCGTAGGATTACCCTATCTCTGATGTTCATCTGATTTTGAAGAAGGCAAAGGAACTTCAGGATTCCAAGTAGTCCATGGGCCTAACAAAAGGTGTCAGAGAAGCTGTGGCATTGGATCCCAGGAGATGCCCCTGTGGAGTGTGGTGCACTAAAGCTCCTCGTGGTCTCTGCAGGGCTTCAGGTTTTGTTTGGGCTACTGGCCACCTTGAAGACTTCCTTCTACTCTATTTATTAGGTCAAGGACTGATTACTTCCCCACTTACTTGGGTTCTGCGCTCCAGATTTTTCCAAGTCTCAAATGCCTCTCTGCTGCCAAAAGCAGTTCTTTGTAACTTTTTTTTAAAATTACTTTAAGTTTGGAGAGAAAGAAACCTTCTGTCTGCATATCCCTGAAGGGATGGGCTCCTGTATTATGGAAGTAACACACGGAGTAACTTCTGATGGGGAAAGGACAGACTGAGTCCAGGGAATTTTGGTGGGGGAATACAGAAGGATCTTCCTCCTGTGAACAGAATGTATTCCAGTGAAGTCACACATTCTGCCATTCAAGTAACTTCTGGATTTTTCTCCCTCGTGTCTGCACTTGGCCATCCCCTGGGGTGTGTGAAGAAGATTGAATCAGTTTCTGGTGATTAGACCCCTTTGCCTGGGAAAGAGCCTTGGGAAGCTGAGATGGGAGGACACGGTGACAGCCGGTGGCTTTGTGCACTCCAACTGCCTGAATCCAGAACCGCCTTATCAGCGAGGCCTCCTTGAGAGCAGCACTGGGGCTTTTAATGCCTGAGTGTAGTTTCCAGTCAAGCCTTACTACGCACAGCCTTAGAGCAGGATTGTTGCTGCAGGGAGGCCTCAGACTGCTTTCCTGGCTCTGAACTGGAGCATATCCAGCTGCAATCAGGATTCTGAAACACAAGAAACGGACACCTAATCATGTGCAATGAACACAGATGTGTCACTACAGGCGGGGCACTGGGGTTTTCTGCCTCAGTGGCTCATGTAATACTACCCTGCATTGAGCTCTGGTCACACTAACCTTGGTATTATTGTGTAGTGCTTGCCAGGAAGAGACGTGGTACAGCTCTGACCTACAATAAGAGTCCTTTTCTGGCACAATCCAGCAACTATACAAGAACCTGTCATTAGTGACTGCTGGGGCTGATCCACTGCTGTGTCCTGGTCCTGTTGGAGTCAGTCCTGAGCTGGACACTTGTTCTTCCTGGGAAGGAGACTGCTGCTCTCCAGATAGAGTCGAGCAGGCTCAGGTGAACGTGGACAGAGACAAACTACAGAGGGAACTGCTGACCTGCCCCAGTGTCGAGCTGAGCAGAAACCCTAATCCTCAGAGGGAGAAACTGCCAGCACCCAGGTGCTTGGGTGGTGCAGAAGCCCCTTATTGAACACTAATCCAGCGTGCTTTTCCCTTTCTTTCTGTGCTGGCTCACCTCTGTGTGGCTGTTTGACACTGCAGTTTTTGGTATTTATGGCTATTGATTTGTTAAAGGTCAGTCTTTGTAAGACCAACTTAAGCTGCTGCTGGCCTAGAGTCGCCCTGGCAGGAGGGATCTGGGCAGCCTTCAGCTTTTCTTGCTGGTGTTATTCCTTTCACTGAAGGCCAGTTCTTCACAGGCTGCTGTAAATCTCACAAAGGTGTGTGGGGAGACTACAGGACAGGTTGGTGCATGTACCTATGTTCTTACTGGCAGTCCCAAGCAATTTCTGTCCCTTCAGAAGATGCTCAAGTGCCACAGGTGCAGCCAGGTGTTGCTGCTTTGTTGCAAGAGCAACTGAAAGTTTAAAGCAATTTGTAATTAATACCTGTGGCAACACTACCCCTCTCTGCTGCAATCCTTTCTAGAGGGTACAGTTTTCCTCCCAAGAAAAATGGAACAGGTATACAGGACAGCTGTGTGATGGAGCATCTTGTCTGCTCTAGTCACTGGATAGATGTTCTTTCTGAGCTATTCCACGTGGTCCCGTGGTCTCAGGTCTAGGGGTACCTGCACTAGGGAGGCCAGACCTTGTGGCCAAACAGCCAAATGTAGAACCAGAGGGTCACACGCTGAGGCAGAATTGGACCTGCTCCAAACACTTCTGCCTCAAACCTGCTCTAAATGGTGCTGCAGCTCTACCATTCCATGTACAAGCTCTGCCCTCACCTCCCTCAGTGCCGGGGCTGGGATGTCCATTTTGGATCCTGCTGGCAAGTGCAGGGGTTCCCTTATGCTGGATTTTCTCACTGGTAATGGGACCATCCATGAGATTTCCTGCTCTGAACAGCTGGAAATCTCCTTAAAGTAACCTTGAGGAAGCAGCAGGCAAATAGGATGAAAGCATTATTTGGAGATGAACTTGTGCACACTTCCAGAGTAGCTTTGGGCCCTGGGGGTGACCTGCCTGGGCAGGAGCTGAGCTGGAGCATTGCACACACTCGGGGAGGGCACAGGGGACATGCAGGTGTCTTGCTTCCTTTCTCTTTCTAGATGCCCAAGGGCTCATCTTGCACCACCTCCCTTCAGGGGGTGACTCCTTAGAAAGGAGTCTACAGTGGTTTAAAGGGATGTGATGAGAGCTTTGGCTGCTGGAAAGGTTCTCTGGGATAAATTTTGTAGCCTTACTGTACCCAAATTCTGTACCCAGACTGTGGCTGCTACACTGATTGAGTTCTTCGAGGAGAGCTTGTAACAGCTTTGGTAAACCCAGACAGGCTGGTTCCCACATAAAAAGCTGTTTTATATTCTTCCTTTCTTCCCTCCTGTGTAGTAGGACTTCTGTCCTGCACTTGAAAGGAGTTGCACTTTTCAGTGACTTGGGACATCCATTTCTTTATTTCAAGACTTCCTCCTTTAAGAGCAAAACGAAATTTTCTGAGGCGACGAAAAGTCTTGACTTTTTACCAGCTTTTGAATCATCTTGTGATTCCCTTGGCTTCATTCCTCAGAGGCTTTTGGTGATTCATTTTTGTTGTTGTTGAGATGATACTTAACTAGTGGTTCCTTTTTTGTGTGACCAAGTAACAACTGCTCCAGCCTTGAGACGTTTCCACCTGTTTTCTTTCAATGCTGACCTGCTGTAGGAACAGGTTGGCTGAGGCAGTTCTTCGGGGTGGGAGGTGTTTGGGGTGCCTTGGGGACCCCTTGTCTCACAGGGACCTGAACAGAGGATGTTTAAATAGCTCTCAGGATGTGTTCCTCCCAGGCAGGGGAAGGGGAACCCACCTTCATCTGGGGGGGAAGCATTGTGCTGAGTGTGGGGAGAGATGAGCCTTGCCTGGCAGGGACAAGGTCTGCTCTACCTGCACCTCGCTGGAGTTCAGGGCATGCTGTGGCTTTGACCATGAGGTAGAAGCAAGAGGGAACTGAAGATCAAGTTTCTGGTCACTCAGAAGGCTGATTTTTTAATTGTGTGACTTAGACTAGAATTATTTACACTTTGGCAATGAGAATGAAGGGCAGAAGTCGCTTTGGGGCAGCAGAGGGTGTTTTCCCTCAGGGAGTGTCAGTGCCTATTTTTAGCTGTTCAGAACACTCCACTAAAATGCCCTTTCCCCAAAGAAGGGAACAGATAATCCTTTTTTTTAATTATTTTTTCCCCACCTTGCTTTGAAAGAATTGCCAGAACAGGGTGTAGTGAACACTCCACAACTCCCTAACTCCTTTTAAAACACTTTTTATGACCCTTCCTTAACTAAACGGGTGGCTTCGTGCAAACCTCTCCCGGTGCCGTCCCCGGCGTTTGGGCTGCTCAGTAGCGGGAGAGCGGCTGGGGGTACCATCCCTCTCCTCCTTCCCGAGGTGGTTTTGCGTTGCCTTCCCAAGAGCGGTGCCTTTCCCTCGGGAACATCCGTGCGGGTGCCCCGTCACCTGCTCCTGTCCCGACATTCCCGGCCACTCCTTTGCCGGTGAATCCTCTCCAGGTGAATCCCTTCCCGGTAAATCCCTCCCCGCACCGCTCCCGTCCCTCCATTCCTGGTGACTCCATTCCCGGTAAATCCCGTCCCTCCATTCCCGGTAAATCCATTCCCGATAAATCCATTCCCGGTAAATCCCCGCACCGTTCGCACCGTCCCCGCCACCCGCGCGCTTCCCCTTAAAGCGGCGATGGCGCCCCCTCTCCGCCGTCCGCAGCGGCGCAGGCGCAGCCCGCTTTAAGCGGCGGCGCGGGCCCGCGCCACGGCCATGCTGCGGTGGGCGCTGCCGCTGGCGGTGGGCGCGGGTCTTGGGGCGGCGCTGCCCCGCTGGCACCCCCGGGACCTCCAGGACCCCCGGGACCCCCGAGATGAGGCTGCCCGGGGGCTGCTGGCCCGCCTGCCCGTGCTGCCCACGCTGGCCGCGGCCTCCCCGCCGGCGCTGCCGGGGTCGGGGCGCGGCGAGCTCAGCAAGTACGGGCTGCCCGGGCTGGCGCAGCTGCGGAGCCGCGAGTCCTACGTGCTGTGCTACGACCCGCGGAGCCGCAGCGCGCTCTGGGTCATCGAGCAGCTCAACAGGGACACGCTGAGCGGCTCCTCGGACCGCTCCGCCTGCGACTTCCAGGAGGACGACTCGGTGCACGAGTATCACCGCGCCACCAACGCCGACTACCGCGGCAGCGGCTTCGACCGCGGGCACCTGGCGGCGGCCGCCAACCACCGCTGGAGCCAGAAGGCCATGCGGGACACCTTCTACCTGAGCAACATCGCCCCGCAGGTACGGCCCGGAGCTGCCCCGGGCCAGGGCAGGCGCTGCTCCCCGCCAGGAGCCTCCTGGGAGCGGGGCTGTGTTTGTGCCCTGTCGGGGTGAGAGGGGACAAAGTCTCCCGGGAGTGTTTCCTGATGGGTTTAGCAGGGATCCTGCAAAGGCACCTCTCAAGGCATGACAGACCCCGTTCAGAGCAGTTGAACAGCTGCACAGACACTTGTAAGAGCTGGTGGGTCCTGTCCTGTGTATGCAGGACCTTGCCGTGCCCTGTCCCGTGTGTGTAAACCAAGACCTTGCCGTGTCCTGTCCTGTGTGTGCAGGACCTTGCCGTGTCCTGTCCTGTGTGTGTAAACCGAGACCTGGCTATGCACAGCTTCCAAAGCACAGGTGATAGATGAGATGGAGGATTTTATGATCTCTTCTGGAAGGTGCCTGGAGCACTGTGAAATGTGTTACAGAAAAGGCAGGTGTGAACAGTGAGGAAATGCCCCAGCAACAACTCACTGCTCGTTGTGTTTCCAGAATCCTCACTTAAACCAGAATGCCTGGAATAACCTTGAGAAGTACTGCAGAAGCCTGGCAAAGCACAACAAGAATGTCTATGTCTGCACAGGACCCCTCTTCCTGCCCAGGTAAACGCGAGGTCTGAGCTGGGATGGCACCTGAAAGGTGCATCGTGCTGCCAGACAGGAGGGATCTGCTGGGGCCCCGCTCAGTAGGTGGGACCAGCAGTGCACAGAAGTTCTGTGGAAAAGTACTTAGCATAGTTTGTGCATTTCCCATCCGGTTTATTTCATGAGTAAGGGGGCATTTCTTGAGCTACAGTAAGTTGCTTTTGTTTGCAGTCCTTTACAATTTGGTGATTACTAGATGATTAGATTAACAGATTAGACTGCAGACCCCATCCCTGCAGAATAAAGCTTCTAGGTTTTATTTCACGGGCTACCTCTCTACTTAAGGGCACAACTTTAATTGCAAAGGTCTTCACATAGCACTAAAAGCAGCTGTGTCATGCTGAAATCTCTTCAGCAGCAGGAAATGGCTTGGAAAGGCTGTTAGAGAGAGCCAGCAGGGAGGGGATTTGGGGGGAGCAGACCCAAAGCACAGCTCAGCCCCACTGTGTCACGTAGCTTCTGCTCCAGCCATGCTTTACACCCCTGCAGCAGGAGCAGGGCTGCTCCCCCCTGAAGTGGGGGCTCATTCAGAGGTGTGCTGGAGGGCTGAGGGGCTGGATGTGGCACCAGGCTGGGAGATAACCTGGGATGTTGCTGTTTGTGCAGGATGGAGGCCGATGGGAAGATGTATGTCAAGTACCAGGTGATTGGGAAGAACAACGTGGCTGTCCCCACCCACTTCTTCAAGGTGCTCATCTTGGAAAAGGAGAGCGGGGAGATCGAGTTGCGCTCCTATGTGATGCCCAACAGCCCTGTGGATGAGAAAATCCCCCTGGAACGGTTCCTGGTCCCCATCGAGAGCATTGAGAGAGCCTCAGGGCTCCTCTTTGTCCCAAACATCCTGAGGAGAACAAGTAACTTGAAAGCCATCACAGCTGGGAGCAAGAGCTGAACCCTGACTGAACAAATCCAGGTATCCCCTGGGAAGGGACTGACAGCAGAATCCTAGTTCTTTGTGCAATTTTAAATGTGGGAATTAAGAATCAAACCAATGCTTCTTTCTACCCTTGCCCTCTTATGTGACAGTGAAACACACACAACACACAGCAGGTCTGCAGGTGGGTCCTGCAGAAGGCTCATGGCACCTGACACTGTAGCAGTGAGAGCTAGAACTAGACTAGAACTTGCCCCTCATCCACTGCCCCCGTGGAGTTGTGTGAGGCTCATTAAGACACAAAGGGAAGTTACTCATTTCTGCTGCTTATCAGGGAAGGAGGGGAAGCAAGATGGGTGCAGTGGGAGGAGAGGAGAAGTTCCTGCCTTGCTGTGGCCAAAGGATTGTGTGATTGTTTTCTTTCAGAAGATGATTTTAGCAGTAAAGCTTTGAACACCCACAGTATTGGTTGTTTCTTATCTGCTCTCACCAAAGCTCTGAATATCTCAGCAGGATGGGAGGACAGAGCCAACTTTTCCAGCTGCTTTCCTGTCTGAGCTCACTGTAGGCAGAGCTTAAGGCATCACAGATGGAGCCAAACTGTAACAAGCTGATGTCTTTTAGTGCTGAGGCCCAACTGGAGCTCCAGCCCTTCCTGCTGTTGGGAAGGATAAAGCCTTTGAGTTGAAGGGGGCGCTGGAGAAAGTCAGGCTGAGGCAAGAACAGCTTTTTGGCATAAGGATTAAGCTTTGACTTCCATTCAGTCTGATGGTCACATGGCTCCAGAGGCACTCAGCATGCAGGATCTCTGGACAGTGAGTGCCCATCCTTTACACCAAGACACACCCGGATTTCAAGTCAGCTGAGGTTCCACACTGCTTTATTCCCACCCTGATGTCAGAACTGCAGAGACCCAGCCTGCTGCCAGGCTTACCCCAGCTGCTGGGAGGCAGCACCCAGCCCTTGGCTGGGCTGTGCAGGCAGGAGGGCACAGCCCTGCTCCCAGCAGCAGCTGAATTCCTGAGCAGCGCTGCCAGCTTTGGTCACGCTGTACCTCAGCCCTGCCAGGCTCTCGGAGTGACCTGCCCAGCACCCCCAGTTTGAGGAGCCGCCTCCCTGAGTCCTCAGCTGCTGCCAAGGTCAGTGGTTTCCCTTCCCTCAGCTGTCACTGGTGTCTTCACAGCTTCCTGGATGCGGGGTCTGAGCACGGACAGGGAGATCAGCAGCGCTTCCTGGAACAGAGCAGAGTCAGAGCTGCTCTCTGAGGGTCCCCGTGGGGAGCCACACGAGTGTCATTGCCCCAGGCAGACAGAGCCCTGCCCTGGGAGCCCCCACCTACCTCTGTGCGGATGGTTCTGCTGCCCTGGCCAGGGCAGGTGTTCACGTAGAAGTCAAACAGCACGCTCGGGTTGGTGATCTCCAGGTTTGGGTCCGCATCAATCCCGGCTTCCAGACCCTCGAGGCCTCCAAACACTACAAGGGCATGCCTGGGGAGGGCACAGGGTGAGAGGGCAGATTGGATCTTAGCCTGGGACCAAGGCAGATGCTAAAGGCTTTAGATGCCTCAAATCCTCTGATGGATCACAAACTGACTTCACATAAGCAGTTCTCTCAACTCAAGCTGCAAAAAGCAAACTCATGTCTTTTATTCAGGTCTGTGGGTCTGCTTTCAAGCTCCTGTGTGCTGCTGAAGCAGGGAGAGCTGTGTCCCTTGCTGATGGTGCAGCTGCCTCCCCAGCAAAGCCCCACAGCACTTGGCCAATGTGACAGTCCCTGCTACCAACTCCAGACAAACAGGAGAGGAATTGCCCTTGTCCTGGGGTACTTCCCCAGCTTCTGTGATGCAGAGAAATGTGCCTTGGTATCAAAGGGAGCAGCAGAGCACAGGAGGGAGCCTGTGGGGACGTCCTGCACTTGGACCTGGGAGCATTCCAGGCTGGAAGAACAGCAAGGCTGCAGTGCAGCTCTGCTGCCTGCACCAGCCTCACTGGGGGCTCTGAGAGGGGCCAAGCAGGTGGGACACGAACCTGAAGGAGGGGAGAGTGACCTCATCCACGGAGCTGCCCCGCTCCGAGGTCCCAATAGAAAGATCGTAGCCTTCCTTGAACGGGCACTCGGAAAACACAGCACCTGGGAAACACAGCCTGGGTTATTGCTGCAGGGCCCTCACCCCTGTGCCTTCTGGACAAGGTGAACTAGTGCCACTAAGGCAGCAGGAGACAGAACAATTCCTCCTTCCCACATAACTTCCTTGCTGTAGGAATCTCCCACACCCTTCTCAACAGCAGCACCTTTTCCTCAAAGCTCCTAACTGGTGCCAGGAACCATTCCTTGAGTAGTGGCTCACAGCCTTCCTAGGAGGCCCAATCAGCCAGAAGATAGGAAAAGGATTTTGCAGGGCTCTTGAGCTCAAATGTCACTGCTGGCTCTGATGGGAATGAGTGGGATGTATTATCATGGAAAGGGAGGAGAGCACCAATTCATCTCCTGCTGCTATGCAGCCATTTGGAGCAATGGTGAGAGAGGCACAGGGCAGTGTCTGCTGAGTGATTATTTGGCTGCCACATGGCCGATAGCTGCATATGTCAATTGTCTTTAGGGTGAGAGATGTCTAGGAAAGAGATGTTAACGTGTGCAGCCAGTAGGCCTGAAATTGGTGTGGAAGGGCAGGCAGGGAATCCCTGCCAGTACTCACTCAAGCAGGAGGCGAGGCGGACACTGTAGCCCCAGTACAAGCCTGACACGGTCCGGGGGTGGTGTGAGGACACCACGGTGCCCTTGTGCACTTTGGCTTCTGAAAGGGGAGAAGAGAGATGAACAACCCCTCTGACCAACCACGCTCAGCAGTTTCTCCTGGGAGAGGGCACTGAGTTGGTGTACAACAGGACCCTCCCTTTTTCCAGAATAGGAAAGAGGATTCCTGATTCCTGGAATTCTGCGAGTTCTGGAGAACATGCAGGTGTGTCTGGGCTGTTTATTGTTGGTCAAAGAGCTGACAGTTCTTTCCAGTTAACTGGGGAGGCACAGTAAGGGTGTTATTAAAACTGTGGAGTGAAGGGAACGTGCAGAGCTGTTGGGTACCTTCAGAACTGTTGTATGGAAGGACCAGCTCCTGGGGGTCTGAAGTTTATGGATGCAGTTTGAGCTGTGGATTACCTGGATTCTGGGACTTCTTCAGGCGCACAGTGACTCTCAGACCGGGGTTCAGCTGCCTGTCGATCTGCACCTCCTGCAGTGACAGTCAGCAGCACTGTCAGACATTCTGGAAGCACGGGGGAAGGATGGGAACCCTCTGAGGAAGAGGGGATCTGTTCCAGACTGGAGCTGGAATGAGGAGCTCTGAGTGTGGCTCAGGGGCTTGGCTGAGACTTATTTTGCTGCTCAAAGGTTCAACTGCACCAGTGAAGCAACGATGTGCTGGAATGGGCAGGGCCTTCCAGGGGCTTGGGAAGCCACAAACATTGGTGAGCCAGAAGGGACAAGACAGCAACAGCCTTAAACCCCCTGCCAGCCCACTATGGCCCACCCTGCCTGCTTCAAATCTGCCAGAGGGACAAGGGGAATTTGTTTTGAGAACTGTGGATAACAGACATACCTTCCTCATCCCACAGTTAACAAAAGAGCCTCTGCCTGGCCTCATGGGCCGGTTCAGCACGATGCCCTCTCGGTACTCCGAGTCCTCGTCCACTCTCATGTGGTGGGGGCTGTCCAGGGGGTTGAGCAGCCCTAGAACAGCACAGGGGGAGGAGCTGCTGAGGGCAGGGCACAGCTGGAAGGGCAGCTGCTCTGCTGCCCCTCCCTGCAGGGTCTGGTGAAGCACAGCCCCTCACTGGCACAGGGACATGGGGAACAGTTATTGGGGTCTGTGTGTCCCACACAGAATGAGCTCAGCAGGGACAGAGACAACTGGGATCATCATTACCTGCATACTGCAGATCCTCGTGTTTTGGGAAAAAGGATTTCCTCAAGTACCTGTTACCAGAGGAAGTTTAAATGTGAAAAGGTAACAGAATGTGGCTCCTGCTCCCACAGCCTCTGGCATGAGGTACTCAGGGCAGCTGGATGTGATGCAGGTCTGACCATGGTGCACTTACTGAGGGCACTCCAAGTACTGCAGGAGCCGAGCCAGCTGCACACAAGCCTTGCCTCTCTTCCCAATTCCTTCAAAGTCCCCCTCCACACTCCTGAAAGGGAAGAAAAAGCAGCTTGTAGACTCAGCTTGAGGTTGGTCAGGTCTCCAGAAGACCAAGCCTTGCTTCTTAATCTGAAAACAGCGGCACATCCCTCCCCTCTACCCCTTGTAAAAGGGCTGCTCCAGAGGTAGAGACTTTTTGTCATCCCTGTGCTGGGATAAACAATCCTGGTTGGCAGGGAAGTCAACATCTTTTCCCAGGGGTAATCCTGGCATTTGAGGGAGGTTCAAACACCTGCAGGAGGCACACGCAGTTCCTTCCTGGCCTTAGGTTAAAAAAAGACTGAAGGAACACAAAGCTGAGAGGAACCACTTTGTGCAGAACAATATAGTTCCTCCTTCACGGAATCACAGAATGGTTTGGGTTGGAAGGGACCCTGAAGATCATCTCATCCCACCCCCAGCCATGGGCAGGGACACCTCCCACTATCCCAGGTTGCTCCAAGCCCCATCCAACCTGACCTTGGACACTTCCAGGGATGGGGCAGCCACAGCTTCTCTGGGCACCCTGTGCCAGGGCCTGCCCACCCTCACAGGGAAAGATTCCTTCCCAATATCCCATCTAGATGTGCTCTGTGTCAGTCTCCCCCTTACTTCACGTCCTCCCCCTCCTCATCAAACACCACGATCTCGTCCACGCCGAAGATGGTGCAGGCCCGGCCGATCTGTCCCGCCAGGTACGTCCGCAGCTCCGGGGACTGCGCGTTGTTCAGGATGGAGCCCGGCAGGGCCACGCTCAGCGTGTGCTGACGACCTGGGGACAGAGCCAGGGGAGACACAGGATGGGGACAGAGAGCCATGAGAGAGCCATGGCCTGAGAGGTGATGTACAACATCACATCTGCTGCTTCAGCTGCACTTGTGGTGGGGAAAAAGACCTCTGTTTCTTAGATTTTATCAGGTTTTCTCTTAGGAAAGTTGCAGTGCTTGCTGCATCGTGTTCGTGCCTGTTTGGGCACGTGGTCCGATCCACGCTGGATCTATGAAGTGTCACCCTCCTAACCGATCTGGGACACTGGCTTTTAACAGCCAAGTTCTCCCAGCTTTTTCCACCCGGGCCTCCCCACCGGGTCACAGCGGCATCACCTTTGTCTTCCTTCTGCTCCTCTTTCTTCTGGGCCTGCTGTTCTGCCAGCTCCCGCGCCCGCTGTTTCTCCAGCTTCTTCAGCAGCTTCAATTCTTTCCATTTCTTCTTCTCTGCTTTCCCTGGGGTGGAGAACAGCGCCTGGCGTTAAACACCGTGCGGGGACCGCCCGGGGGCCGCCCCTCCCGCTCCGGGGACCCCTCCCGGCCGCGTGTGCCCTGCCCTCCTTACTCTCCTGCTTCCAGCGCCGCCAGTCCACCTTCCTGTCCTCCACCTGCGGGCACAGTGCGCGTTACCGGGACACCTCCGCCATCCCCGGTACCCTCTCCATCATCCCCGGGACATCCCCGCTATCCCCGTCCCGGGGTCCTCCCATCCCCAGTACCCCCTCCATCATCCCCGGGACATTCCCGGTACCCCCGTTTCGGGGTCCCCCCATCCCTGGCGTACCTCCTATCCCCAGTATCCCCTCCATCATCCCCGGGACATGCCCGGTATCCCCGTCCCAGGGTCCCCCCATCCCTGGGGGACCTCCCATCCCCGGGGTCCATCCCATCCCCGGGGTTCCCCCCCATCCCCGCTCCCCCCACCCCACCTGCGCCCCACGAGGCCGCTTCCCCACGCTTTCCGTGTCCGCCATGTTTCCCGCGCTCACGGCCACGCCCCCCGCCGTTGATTGGCCGGATGGCGCCGGCCCCGCCCATGCGGGGCGGGGTCTGAGCTAAGCCGGGAGAGCCGCGGTCGGCGGCGGGATGGGGGACCAGGGATGGATGGGGGACCAGGGATGGGTGACTGGGATGGATGGGGGACCGGGATGGATGGGGGACACGGGATTGGGGACCCTGGAGGGGTGACCAGAACTGGGTGACCCGGGCGGAGCACAGGGGAATATCGGCACTTCTTCAGATTCTGGAGGAAAATACCCCTCTTTTTAATGAAAACATGGTTTTTAGTGCTAGTAGAATGTAGAAGACTTCTGTAGACACCTTTGGCCTGAGGAGGATGCGGCTGTGAGCATGGGAAAGTGGAGAAAAATAAGCCTATGGCCTTGCAGCAGCATGGGAAAGTAGAAGAAAGAAGAAAAACAACTGAGAAAACCAAGATGTGTTTTGAGTCTTGCTGGTGTGAGGAAAGATGTGAACTACCTGTCAGGAGATGGTCTAAGACTCGTGGACAGAAGTGCTTGGCTAACGGAGTGTGACATGTGTACGTGTGGAGAGATAAGAAAAAGTCTAAAAGAGAAGCCTTCTGTTAATGAAGGGGGTGGTGGTGGTTGGTGGTGCTAGTTGTAAATATTCTTTGCCTCAGACCTCTGTGTGTGTGTGTGTTGGCTCTGCTGCCACAGTAGAATCCTGTGGCTGGTCACATTTTCAGCTTTGTGCTTGTTCAGTGGCATGAGCGATGTTTTGTATCCAAGGAAATCGAGCTCACAGATAGGAATGTTGGGAGTGATTGGGAGTGAATGTTCCTTGGGATTGTGGCTGTTCCTTGAGGTTTCTTCCTGTCTTCTCTTTTTGAATGCACATCCCTCCCTGTGGTCCAGGCAGCTCCCTGCCAGCTGGGGGGGACGAGCAGCCCCCACCACAGGACACAGCCCAGGGTTGCACACACTCTCCAGGAGAGCTGGGCCAGCCCTAAATCGGTGCAGAGACACAGACTCTTCCATGATTACAGTAATTCCACTTTAATAAATTAACTGCCACAAACACTTATTGCACAGTCTGTTGCACGTAACTCCTGTGTGGTTGATGATGATGTTTTACATTCTTATCCAGGCTGAAATCCAGACTGATGCAAGAATTCTCTCTCAGATGGTCCTCAAGGCATCCCACCAGCACAGCAGGTTGGAGGCTGTGGGGCCACGAGCAGCAGGAGCAGCCTGAGGCCACAGTGCCCGTCCTCCCCAGGCACTGGTCAAGGCCTAAAGGTTTTGTTTGCACACTGGACAATGCTGCCAAACCCTGACAAAGTGCCCAGAGCACTCTGGGGGTGCACAGGGAAAGCTTGGCAGTAGCAAAGATATTGATAACCGCCTATTTCTTGTGGGAAAACAATTACAGATTCTGTGGACACCTTCCCCAGAGATGCACAGAAAACAAATAATGGGAAAATTGTTAACTGTGGGAAACAGCATTTCACTGTGTTTATAATCTTCAGGATCACAGGAGTGACCTCCTGATGGCTGATGATACTGTACAGTCCCGTGGGAATGGGAGTGCTGGTGGAAATGCTGTCCTGCACCTTGGACTACACCAGGAGGGATGTGGCGCAAGACAAGCCACACTAACCCCTCAGCATGGCCTTAAAGGTAAGTCCTGAAACAGCTTTTCAAAATTTGGTGATGGAAAATACCCCTGTTGTCATCCTTACCTTGTGTCTTGCTGGACACATCCTAGAACTGATTAGCAAAGTCTTTAAACGTAAGAAGAAATGTCAAATACTGTCAATGCACACCAAGTTATTGCAACCATTTTAGTGACTGAAAGTGTCTCTCAGACCCTGGGCAAAGCTCTTACCCATTTTTCTGACAGAAAATGCTGTTGAAATCACAGAAGTAGGAAGGTATTAAAGTTTGTGGACAAGTAAAGAAGAGGAAGAACAGTAGTCAGGGCAGATGAGGACCAAGGAGAGCCTGGTTCTCTTTCCATTGTGCTCAGGAACTGGTTTTCTCCTGTTTCCATTTTTGCAATATGTCATTTGCTGCCTTCAGCGTAGCATCCTCCTAAACAAATACCACAGGTTTGGTCAGTGGCTTCCAGGCAAAGCCCATTTTCCCTCACTGTAGTCACCCTTCATACAAAAATCCTGTTCTCATTCCAGAACATGGCAAATGCTCTGTGTGAGACAGGCACAGCCACCTCTGGGGCAGGCACAGCCACTGGGCAGCTAAACACACACCCAGAGACTCCCTGCCTTGCCCAAGAAATGTAGGATGCTGATGGGGCCAAGCTTAGGATGGCCCTGGCACAGCCGCTGCCCCAGCATGGCCCACGTGTCTGCAGGAGGAGTTGTTCCAGCTGGGATGCCATGCTCGGGCTCCAGTGCCCACCCTGCATTTCTTCTTGGCACTGATCTCATTAAACCAGCCCTGTTGATTACTCCCAACCTCCCCTTCCTCGGTGCTGTCACGTCTCACCTTTGCGAAGCAGAACCGGACGAAGTTGGTGTGGCTGTTCCTGTGGGCCTCGCTGTAGAAAGCGGAGAGCGGGATGGCAGCGATGCCCTGGGGAGGGGAAGCACGTGGAGCTGAGGCTGCTGCTCTGGGGCTGCCCTGCCCCAGCGTGGGTGAAGCCCTCCTTCACTCCACATCCCCCTGCCGTGAGCTGCTGGACCTGGCACTAGTGTTGTGCTCTGGCTCCAGTGGGCACAGCCAGCTGGGAGGGCACAAACCCACCCAGGGCAAAGGCAGCAAAAAGGCCATTCACAGTTACCTTGTTCTTCATCATCCACTTTGCAAATCTGTAGTCATAGGGCTCATCCGAGTTGGGGACATCAGGGACATCAGACTCTGCAGGAGAAGCACAGCAGGGCAGAGGCTGGGCGGGCTGCTGGGTGCCTCAAACCCCCATCCTTGGAACTTGGGTGGGGAATGCACTGTCCATCCCTGCTTCGGGGCTGGTTTAGGCAGGTTCCTGCCCCTGACCCCTGCTCAGTGGTACCCTCTGAGCTGTCCCCCCCCTTAGCTCCCCAAGCAGCTGACTCACTGAATGCAGAGACGTCGGCCACCAGGAAGTAGGTGCCCTCAGGGATGATGGGTTTCATCCCCACAGCAGTCAGGCTTTCGATCAGCATGTCTCTCTTCTGCTGCAGCATTCTGGGCAGTTGGACAAAGTGGCTCTCTGGTTTTCCATAGAGCGTGAGCTCCCTCTGGAAACCCTGAGCCACGGCCTCCTGCAAGGAGAGAGGGAAGATCACAGTGGGAAGATCACAGAATACACCGACTTGGAAGGGACCCAGAAGGATCATCGAGTCCAGCTCTTAGCCCTGCACAGGACACACCCAGGAGTCACACTGCGTGCCTAAAGAGCATTGCCCAAAATCCCTTGCTCTGATGCAATTCACAGGTGATTAAGGAACTCTGCCTCCAGCCCCTCCAAATGACCCCTCGGATGTGTCAATGCAAGATAAAGAATACACTCCAGGGACTCTCCCCTTTCTCTCAGAAGTGGGGCAACTATGGAGAGAGGGGAAGGAGCTTCTCCAGGGCACCACAAACCACTTGTCTGTGCCTTTCAGGTCAGCCACGGATGAAAGGACCATCCCTTGAGCAAAACGACCATCCCCTTCCCCTGCTTCAGGAATTTCAGGGCCAGTTGCAGGGAGCTGCCTTACCTGGGCAATGGTGGCACAATGGTACACGGAGTTTTGGTGGACGGTATGGAGGTGCTGCAGCAGCCTGTCAGGGCCCACAGTCCAGCCCACCTGCAGCCAGGAGAGGAGGAGGAAGGTGGTAAATCCCTAAATGGCTCCCCTCTATTTGCCTGTGCTGGTTTCATTGTATTCTCCAGACAGAGCTTTCCTACAGCAGCTTTGGTATTTCCAGACCCCGAGGCTCAAAGTTGAGCATGTGGCCGCAGTGTCCCCAGTGCCATGGACAAGGACAGGCACACAGTGAGGTGCCACGTGGGGCATTCACCTTCCATCCAGTGGCACTGAAGGTCTTCCCAGCACTCCCGATGATCACCGTGTGGTCCCACATCCCTGGCAAGCTGGCTGGCAATTAAAAGAGAGAAACCTCAGTAGCAGAGCTCAGTGTGCTCGTTTCTGGGCTGTGCTAATGGCACAGTGGGAGCTCTCTGCCCACCATAACCCATCATGACCTTTTGTGTGTTCAAGGCACATCTTTCACCTGGGTGAACCTCAAGGCAGCCAGGTTTCTCAAGAGCACCTCTTTTAATTAATTAAATATTTTCATGCTCATGTACCCAGCCCCAGGGGCTCACGGAGATGCCAAACACCATCACCCTGTAACAAGGTGGTTGCATGTTACTGCAACTGGAAGAACAGGCCTCTGAAATGATGTTGAAATGGATTTCCTGAAACTAGGGACATGGAAAACTGTGGCTTTACAAAGCACGGGAAAAAACTCCATTTCACTGGAGCCAAAGGGCTCTTTGCTCTGGATCTCCCCCCTGACTGGCTCTGAAGTCAGGGCTCCTGCATAAGACCTGGTTTGGAGGCTGAGACTGCAGTGCAGCAAAATCCCTCCAACAGGGATTCTTGCCTAGTAAGGCTGTGCTTGCAGGCAGCCCGTGGGATTGCCAGGGGGCCCCGGTGCAATCAGCACTGCCTGCCCTGAGGAGACCCCCAGCCCCAGCCAGGTGCCCTCCCCGTACCAATCCGGATGTGCTGCCTCCCATCGTAGACCAGCCACTCGTACACCTCGTCGCTGATGCACAGGGTGTCGTGTTTCACACACAGCTCTGCAATGAGCTCCAGCTCCCCTCGGCTGAACACCTGCAGAGGCAGGGAGTGGAGCAGGGATGCAGCAAGAGCACTTCTGAGCCCCTACCTGGCCATGAAGGTACTGATGGCACCAACTCCCAAAGCCAGGGTGGCAGGACCTGGCAGGTCTAACAGGGCAAAGCCACTGCTGGCACAAAAGACAAGGCTTAAAAACACCAGAAGAGTGAGCACAGCATGTGGTGCCTACACAAAACACAGTCACTGCCATGCTGCCAGTGTGACAGGGTGAGCTCAGCACCCCAGCAGCTCCCAGGGCCAGTCGCAGCACGGCCAGAGATGGTACCTTGCCCAGAGGGTTGTTGGGTGAGTTCACAACTATGGCTTTTGTCCTTGCACTGAATTTAGAAGCCAGCTCAGCTGGGTCCAGCTGCCAGTCTGCACTAGACATCAATTTTCCATCCTTTGGAGCTTTCTAGAAAGAACAGAGAGGAATCTTGGCATACTTTGCTGACCACTCTCCTCTTTGCTGTGACTGTCCCCCTCTCCACCCACTCACCGGTCTCAGCGGGATAAACACGGGTGTCCCCCCAGCCATTTTCACCATTGGCTCATAGCAGTCAAAGAAGGGCTCAATGATTATCACCTGGAAGAAAGGGACATGTCAGTACCCTCCTGGCCCTGACCAGACCTTCCCTGGTGGGTGCAGAGAGCAATGGGAGGGACAGGAAATTTTAACCCCTGAATTACTGTAATGGAGAATCTGCAGTGCCTGTGGGCAGTGTCAGGGAAGAAAACCACCACTCAGGGCAAAGAGGGTTGTTTTGCCTTGTGCAGAAATGAGACTGTGCCCTGCAGCAGATAATTTTTTCCTGTAGAAGCTCAGAAACTAGAGAATGGAGGGAAAACTCTCCCTGCTTTGGAAAAGGACAATGAAAACCAGCCTGCAGCTGCTGGCAGACCCACAGCCAGGGAAGGCACTCCTGGGGCAAAGCTGCCAGTGCAACAAGTCCAGATCACGTGTTACCTCGTCCCCTTCATCCACGAAAGCCTGGAAGCAGCAGAAAAGGGCCTGGTATGCCCCCACAGTCACCATCACATTGCTCATGGGGTCCAGCTCTCGTCCAAGCAGCTTCCCAAAAAACTGGGCTAGGGCCTTCACCAGAGGTGGGTGCCCCTGTGGGGTGAGAGAAGGATGGGAATTGGGTTGCAGAAGCCTCCTAAAGTAAGAATGAACCCTTGGAGGAGGCCTGAGCAACCAAGTGTCCCGTGAGGCATCTCCCAGCCCAGCTCCTCCAAAGGCTCCAGTAAAGCAGGGAGTTACAGCCCTGGGAGCAGGAGGCTTGGCCCGAGGCTGGATGTGTGTTTTGCCTCATGTTTGGCCCTGTTTACTGCTGCCTGAAGAGGCCTGGAGCAGCCGGGGCCGAGGGGGAGGGAGGGGTGCTGTGAGGAGGGAGAGGTGTGCACGCACAAAGCCCCGGGTGTACTGGTGCAGCATGTGGTTCTCCTCGATGGCCCGCCTGAGCGCCTCCTGCAGGAAGTCTGGCACAGGGAAGTCGGGGAAGCCCTGGCCCAGGTTCACTTTGGCGTAGGTAGCAGCCAGTTTCACAAACTCCACCCTGGAGAGAGGAAAGGGAGAGAAAAGCACTTACAGAGGGTCCAGGCAGCACGCCAGCACTGGCTCTGCTTGCAGCATCCCTTTGGGTGGTGTCTCCTGCAGAGCCATCCTGCTGCTCACAGGACCAAGCACAGGTCATTTCAGACCTGCTGCAATTAAACCAAGGACGGGGCACTATTGCACTGGGGGGGTGGCTTTAATTTATTCTCCCAGGAAATAGCTACTGTGCTGTCTGGTGTGTGGTCACAGCCCAAGCCACTCAGTGCATCTGATCAGACCAGAACATGGAGTTGAGGACTCAGAGGTTTCCAGGCTCATACCAGCTCTGCAAAATTTAGGAACTAGACACTGTGAAGGCCTCTGCAGAGGGCAAGGCAGGCTGAACTCGCTGCTTGTCCCAAACAAGAGCCAGCTCACCAGCAGTTTGTAGCTTGTTTCAATCTCTTCCTGGAGCAGGCAGCTTTCCCAACTCCACGCTGTGCCTGGCAGGCTGGGAATGGTGTTTGCAGCAGCCCTTCCCCTGCCTCTCTGCCTGCAGTGCCCCAGGGTGGGCTTGAAACAGATGCCAGGCCACAGCCAGTGTGGTGCCACTTGGCTCAGGTTTGGGTGCCACTGGCATCATTTGGGTGGATGGGTCAGATGGAGGGTGATGCTCCTGCCTTCCTGCCCACATGATGGTGCAAAACACCCGACACAGCATAAAGGGAGAGCAGCAGGTACAGAACTGAGCCAGGGTAAAGTCTTCTGGGACAAACGTGCCCCAGTGTGCTTCCTGAACACATGCAAAGCAGCCAGGGGAGGCTACTGCTCTGTGCTGAGAGGTTGCCAAGGTTTGTATCTGGGTTTAGGATGTCTCAAACCACATCTACCACCAGGGTAAACCAGATAGTCTCTTAACTCACCAGATATTCTTATCTATTCCCTCCAGCCTCCGAGCTCGCACTGGCCTTGACATTTTTGCCTGCAAAGGGAGAGAAAGAAAGTGAGTTTGAAGCTTTCACTTGTCAGTGAGTCCACACACAAAGGGGCTGTGGCTCCCCAGGTATGTTTTCCCCAACAGAAGGTGTGCCCTTTAGGATTGCTTCACAGGCTGTTGCTGAACAACTGTAGAGCAGTAATGCTGTTGCAGTGGTTTCTGTTTTCATTTACAAGTTTCAACAAAGATTGGGAAAATAGATGAACAAAAGAAGTGTTTGTACACTCACTGGGGAGCTGGCAAAGCCTTAAATTTCATTATCAGTTGGGATAAATCATGGGGTCAAATGAGCTCAGCCAAGCTGTAACAGCCATGCCCTGAGGTTTTGCCTTCCATAACCTCTCCTGTCTTTCATTGGAAGGACCTCCTTAATCTCCACAAGCCACAAAACACCCCCTTTCCCTAGAATCACGAACTTTTTTATTCCAGCCTGCTCTACAAAGTAGTAAAAGTAGTTACTCCTTTGTCCTGCTGAAGTGTGTTGTGGTTTAGATATTCATGTTGAATTTCTCCAAACCACAGCAAAGTGTTTGGTGAAGGAACTTGTTCTAGATCCCTGAAAACATGCTGAGTTTTGTATTTAAGATTCACGTCAAAACCAGGCAGCAACTGGGCACAGGCAAGAGAGAGCACAGCACACAGGTCAGTCTGAGGTGCAGGTCTGACAGGTGTGTGATTTCTGTGAAAATCTGGGCTCAGGGGAGTGGCAAGACAGACAGTAGGGAAGCATTGAGTGCAAAATCCTCCTTCCAGCTGGATAAGCACAGTGGGAGAAGTCAGCTGTGCTTGACAGGGACTTTATCGTGAGGATGATGAAAAGCAGCAGAGGCAGAATTTAATAACTCAGCAGTGCAGGAAAAAGGTCCCCGGACAGGGAAGGGACTGGAAACTGGAAATAAATGATGCTCAACACACCAAGAAGAGCTGGGGGCACAAGGAGGGCAGCCCTGAAGCAAAAATCCAAGAAAGCCATTGTCACCACAGCAAATGAAATACATTTGAACCAGGACGAGGAGGGTGTGTGAAAGCAGCTGAGGTGCAGAGCTGGGGTGTGAGGAGGTCAGTGCTCTGCCCTGTCAGGATGGGGGGGACACAGGGTCAGCCCCCTCCCTGGGCTCAGCTGCAGTGGGAACTCCCCACTTACCTGCTCCCCTCTGCTGTTCCCACAAGGCTGCACCAGAATTTGGGATGTGCCCCGAGGATATTTTGTGTTGAGGTCCTTGGATTTCTACACAGCTTCAGCCCTCACTAGGGACCTTTGCAAACACCCTGCTGAGCAGCCCTGTGTTTCACAGGGCACCGGGTGGACTCTGCTCCACCGTGGTGCCAGGCAGGCAGCCAAGGGTGAGCAGAAGTCTCTGGGTCTAAGGCAGCCTCTCCCCTCTCCCCCAGCCCCAGCTCTGCTCTCTTTACACAAGCTCATGGCTGTTATGGTCACAAGACCTTGTGCCTGAGCTGATTTGGGTGAGAGTAGAAGGATTTGTGGCTTGGGAAGTTAAAGGTGGCTGGAGGTGAAATATTAACAGCTCCAGTGCAGTTCTCTTGGTCAGGCTGTTGCTGGTCATGGGTCAGAGAATTTAACAGATCAGCAAGTGGGAAGAAGGTGCTTTAAGCCTCGAAATTCCCAGTTCTGAGGAAAGGCCTTGTCTGCTCCAGTCCTTTCAGGACGGGAAATGACAAATACTTTCTTCTTTTGATGTCCCCTACCTCACCCCATCCCACCCCCAGCCTGTCTGATGCTGCCATGGGCGGTTTCCCATCAGGCTGGAGAGCAACACAGGCTTGGGGCCACACAGCCCCCAGATCTGTCTCAGCCTGTTTTGCTCCCCAGATTGAATGATGTGTTCCTGCAGGTGCCCTTTGCCTGGCAGCCACACAGGAGAGCTGAATGCAAGTGCAAGGCATCCACAGCCTTCCACCACTGATTCCCTGTCACATGTGACTTCCTTGCTTGGCACCCTGGGATCTTCGAGCAGGATGCTGATGATTCCCAAGTACTTTGCCACCCAGGAGGCTTTAGTAGAGACCATCAGACAAGGCAACCCCACAAAGAATAAGCTTTCTCCTGTGTGAAGGCCATTCTCTTGCTTATGAGATGTTACCTTTAATCAGGCTCCATGGAAATAAGCAGGAACAGAGGAGACTGCACCAGGGGGGCTTTTCCTGATGTGCCTTCTCTGCTCTCACTGCCGTAGTGACCTGCTGGGCAGTGAGCTCCCCTGGGCTCCACACCACTGCAGCCTGAGCCAGGGCCAGGCTGCCAGCCAAGGCCAGTCCCCCTGGGCATTCCATACCTCTCTGGAGTGCAAGCTGTATCCAGCACTGCTCTTCCTCTCCAGCAAGAAGTGACGCAGAGTCGGTCCCACTCTCCTGAGCATGCCACGGTCCCTGCTGTCCCAGTGCTGCAGGCACGGACCTGCAATTCCCCAGACACAAAGCAGAGGGGTGAGACAATCACTGCACAGCTGCAGGGGCACAGCAAACGCTCCATGTACCTGGGGCAGGACCACACCCACAGCTGGGGTTGCGGTGCCACAGAAAGGACAAGGAGAAACGAGCTGCTCTGTGTGTTGTCACTGCAACCTCAAACAGTGCCGGGGCTGTACTTTGTGCCCATGACACACAAAATCAGGATCACAAGGGTGACCATGACTTCTGCCTCCTCACTCTCCCAGTCCAGGCTTCCCTGACTTTGCACTGAGGGGAGTGGTATGGACACCAAGGAGAGGGCATCCATGGGAATCTGGTTTTCAGCATCAGCTCCCCTTGCAGTTGCATTGGCATCTCTTGCCTCTGCCCTTGCTCCCTGCACCACCTCCCGCATCAGTGGGGCTCTGCCTTGACAGGGCTGTTCAGACACCCTGCCTGCCTCTCGGGGCTGAGCAAACGTGCTACACACAAACCCATCTCCTCCTCTCCCTTCATGTCCTAAAGGTACAAAAACCCCCAAACATCAAGAGTACTGCTATTTTTTAGAATCTCTGGCCTCTCAGCTGCTGCAACTCGGGGCTGTTTTCTGATTTTATTCTGATTAACAACATGTTGCCTTCCATCCCCAGAGTGATTCTGGCAATTGTCTTTCCTTCGTGGCCCGAAACAAATTAGTTTCTGTGTCTGATGCAGCCTGTTGCTTCACCTCAGGTTCCATCATCTATTCTACAGCATTACTTAGGCAGTATTTAAGCTGAAATAAGTGGATGTTTTGTTAGATAAACTTGAGACAAAAGCAGTAAGTCTGGAGGATGCATGCACCTTTATTTTAACCAGCCATGGGTTGATTTACCCAGCTGCCAAAAAATTAAATAAAACAGATTAGAAACTGGCCAGCCCACAGGTAAATTCTCAGTATTCCGGGTGCACTTTCCATCCTTACATGCAGGATGTGAGTCCCCACTGTCTGCATTTTGTGTTATTTCAACAAGAAGTGCAAAGCAGCCACCAGCTGAGACCAGTGGGGTTCGGCATCTCTTTGCCAGGTGGGAAAACCATCATGATTTATGGAAAAATGGGAAGCCAGAGCATCATATTGCTCAGGACTGTGAAGTTGCCACACTGTCCCTGTGTGTGGCACAGCTGCACGCTGGGGACAGGCACTGAGATGTGGAGGGACATTGCTCTGGGGTGCAAAGCAAATGAGTCCTGGAAAGAGGTGACAAAGGGTGGCAGTAAAGAAAAAGGGCTTTAACAGACTGCAGAAAACTATGGAGCTGGTGTGAGAGCTGCCCACAAGGCTCTGGCCCAGGGCTGGAGGCAGGGTGAGCACAGAGCACGGTGAGGATTTTGGAGGTGACCACTGAAAGGTCACGGCAGGGACGGGTCACTCACCACCTCCTGCCCTCCAGCCCATGGACAGCAGCCATCCCAATCCTCCCTGAGCACTCCATGGCTCCTTGTGGGTGCACCCAGGAGGCTTTGGGGACCAAGGGCCCCCCTGAACGTGTCACACCGTGGGGTGCAGGCGCATGGTAAGCGCAGCAGCAGCGCCAGCAAGCGCAAACACAGAGAGACAAAGCAGCTGCCACGGGGGGACAATGGGGGCAAAACCAACTTACATCAAGCTGGGCCGTGCTGGTTTATGCTGGGAAAGGCTGTGCCAGCCGCCCAGGCTGCCCTGGCACACATCCTGCCCTCTCCTTCTCCCTGAAATGCTTCATCTGCTGCTGGGACTTCCTGGGAGGAGCTGCAGAGGCTGCAGGAAGGCAGGAGTGGAGTTACGACCCCAGTGGAGGAAAGTGTATGAGCCAACAGTGCCAGAGGATTTTGGCTGCCGGGGAAAACATCCCGGTGTGTTGTTCAGATGGAAGCTCCTGCCGGGATAACTGTACTGGGATGATTTCTGTGGTATGGCTGTAATTGCTTCAGCATGGCAGTGGCAGGGAATTTCCCTCTGACTGAAGTCTCTAGTCATGATGAAAAATTACTTTTTACGCCAGTCAGACCTTCTCAAAAATTTCATCCTGCAGACTTAGTATTATTAGGGGAGGGGATGGATCACAGGCAGAGAAGGTGAAGGTTCATCAGAGAACAATGACCTGCTGCCAGGGTACAACCTAAAGCACATCCTGCAGCATCACCCCACTCCTGGGCTGTGGGTGGGCACAAACAGCAGACTCAGAGGGGGATTTCAGTGCAGGGATGCAGGATCTGAACTCTCCATCGGCGTTTGGGAGGTGATAGTTGCTGCAGAGGGGCGTAGAGAGCAAAGTGTCCTCTCTTGGCTCCCCTCTCTGTGACAAGGTTTCACCTGCACCATGAACCAGGTCGTGGAGTTGTCCTGAGTGAGTCATTCCTGCCTCCCTTTCGCAGCAGGGAAAAGTGAGCCACAGGGGAAGGAAGCAGCTCCATCAGCTGTGCCAGAGGTTCCCAAACCTACCCTGACATCTGGTCCGGGCTCTGGCACCCCTGAGGTGACGAAGCACGAGGGAATGTCTGTGCAGGCAGATGTTTTGTGAACTTCTGGTTGACTCAAACACCGAAACAAGTGGAAGGAAAACTGTACAAGGCACATCCTGAGCCAACCCACAGCTCAGAGGTGCCTTCTCCTGGGCTTCCTTTGCCCCCTTCTCCTCCCTGCGCCTCCCCTGGTTGGTGTTTGTCCCCGGGCTGGGCTTGTTTGGTTGGATAAATGAGCAGAAGAGCCAAGTTGGGTGAAAAGTGGGCAGTTTTGTGCCAGGCCTGTGAGCTGAGCTCAGGGTGGGTGTGAGGGCAGAAGGAACACAGGGATGTGGGCAAGGGCTGGAGTGGGGAGAAGGGATGGACAGGAGCACGGCAGGGTTGGGCCTTTATATTGCTTCAATAATATCCTGGAACTTCTCCTAATTGTCCCCTTGAAATTACTGGATAATTTGCACGGGCTCAGCAAGTGTAAGTATAAGTACATATATACAATGCATACTTATTTTACAGGTGTAAATTTTGCTGTGACCCCCTGTGTACAAATTACAACTACCTGCACTCAACCCCTCACAACTGCCTCTTGTACAGCAACAAAACCACAACGACTGCCTTTGAACCATCCCCTATGACTTAAAACATAAATTAAGCACCCTGTGCCCTCCACTGAGTCAGGCAAATAAAAACACCCACCAGTGAATCACTTTTTTGCGGCACTAAAAGTATTCATGGCGTGTGAGGGCACTCCCCGGCGCGGCGGCTGCCCCTTTAAGGGCCGCCATTTTGCGCTCTGCCCTTCACCAAGATGGCGCCGCCGCCCTCACTCCCCCCTCCCTCCATTAACTCCCGCCCGCCCCCCGCTACGGAGCGCGCCCTGCACAAAGATGGCGCCGCGGCCGCGTCGTCCTGCCCGCGGCCAAGATGGCGGCGCCCCGCCCGCGCTGTGTGGCGGCGGGCCAGGGCGATGGCGGCGCTGAGGGCGGTGAGCTCAGATCCGGGGCGGGGCGGCCGCGGGCAGGGCGGACAAAAGGCGGCGGGGCGGTGTGAGGGAGGGCGGGGGCCGCGGGCAGGTGGGTGCGGTATGGGCTCCTCACGGTTCGCGGCGGGCAGGTGGGTGGGCGGGCTGCTCTCCCTTCGCCATCCCCTCAGGGCGCGTCCCCGCTGTGACGGGGCCGGGGGCGGCTGGGGGGGTCGGGGCCGGGGCCGGGCGGGGAAGGGAGGAGAGGAGGATTTGCTGAGTAATTCGGCGGGGATTGTCCGCCCCCGTGTCCCCGCAGCGCCTGAGGGGCCCGGCAGAGCCGCGGCGGACCGGGCAGCCCCCGGTGCCCGCTGAGGGGCAGGAGCGCTGCTTTTTACCTGCTGGCTGTCACCTGGTGGTTGTCACCCGCCTTGGGGTTTGTTTGTGTGTGGCAGGGGGTTGTTTTCCCGTGTCCGGAGAGCCGGGGGCTCGCTGCCGAAAGAAGGTCGGGGAGTCCTTCCTTTGCGGCACCGCGGGGCGGGTGGGATGGAATGGCTTTGCTTTCTGAGGTGTTGCTGCCAAACCCGCCGGCCCAAGGGCAGCCCTGGGGTCAGGGGGTGTGTGTGCAGGGGCATCCTCAGCTCTGGGTTTGCTGCTGGCGGTGTCCCCCCCTTTCCCTTCCTCCCTGTTGTTGACAAAGCGCTCCGGGTGCTCTGCAGTCCCTCCTGCTCTGGGTGCGTGAGATCCCGCAGAGGATCTGCTCCTTCCCCTCCTTTCCCATGCCCTGTGCTGACATGCAGGAAGCAAAGGAAGGGAAAGAGACAAGGAAAAAACCCAGCTGTTGTTGTTTTTGTTGGTGGTGCTAAGCTGCTGCCACTTGTGTTGGTAGATGTGTGCTGAGGGGGAAAGGGGAGTTGTTTAAATATAGGGTGGGTAGGAAAGTGATCTATGCTTTCAGATACTTGTGATGGCAACATTTAAAATAAAACAGGCTTTCCTGACTAGGAGTAAAGTCATCCTTTATTCCCATCTGAAAATAAGTTGTTCTTCAGGGAGGTTGGTCTTCTTCTACCTGTGTAGGCTTAGTTATGATGTTAATACTCAGCATCTCCTTTGGCTGGGTCTGCAACACCTGCTTTTTTGGTAATTTCTGTTGGTGTAACATGCTGGAGATTCCGTCCTGCAAGGAGTTTTACTTGGCTCTGTGCTCCGGCCATCTTTCTAGGTACCAGTGTGTCTCTTTCTGGTTCCCAATGGCACTCTCTGAGTTGTTCCTTGCCTCTTAGATACCCTTTACCAATTTGATCTCCCTCACCAGCCTTACTGTGAGCTCCATCCCCTGTTCTTTGCTGACCGTGTCTTTTTCCTTGCAGGGAAGCTGTTCCCATGGCTTGTGGGGAGTGCAGCGCTTCAGCACTCACTCAAGATCCAGCACACAGGAACGTCCTCCCCTTCCAGCACAGAGAACTGACGTGCAGATAGCAGAACCCAGCAAGGTGAGGGCTCTGGGCCAGCTCTGAGTGGTAAAGCCAAAAAAAAACCAATGACCAGGATCCTACTTAAACATAGGTAGGGCACTGATGAGATAAAATAAACAAAACGAGGAGGAAAGGTGGTTGGTCAGAGGGTGATAGGGGGAAGAGTGGTGGTATTTAATTGTGGTGGTGGTAATTAAGTTCTATGAGCTCTTAGTTAGCTTGAGGATGAAAAAGGAACTAAGCATTGCCCAGAGTAGAATGTAACTGTACATAGTCACCCATAAAACTAACTCTTGGCCTCATAAACCCTGACTTCACAGGGCACTTAACAGTAAATACTCAGAGGCTGTCCAGTAAGTGTTTTGGTGACTGGTGCCTGAAAGGAATGCAGCTGAGAAATAGGAGGAACTGCTGGGTTTGGTGGGGGCCCTTCTATTTCCTGTGGGGTGATTTGTCCTGCTGGATAGGCATCTCCAAGCAGCTTTTCCCAGTGAACTCTCAGGATTGCGCTGTCTAGTCACTTGTGTGGGTGTCAGTTAGGCAATGACAGAAACTTGTTGCAAGAAGCTCCTTCCCTTCTTGGCTCTGCACTGGGACAGTGAGGAAAGGGATTGGAGATTTCTGCTTATCTTCAAGATGGGAAATTCTGTCCAGTTTGGCTGTGTTTTGAGCAGGGATGTGCAGTGTGTTGATTCCAGAATAGAAGTACCCCTAAGGCTTGTCTGATGTTCTGGCAGTTCAGTGATTTGGTTGGGGTTTTTTTTGTACTGATCCTCTTGTGGTATTTAGAAACCCTTTTAATTCATGTAGGTCAAAGACAAAGTGCGTAAATATTTCCTTAAAGCATGCCAGGAGCCATGTGTTAAAAGCTGATGTTGCCACAGTTGAAATGTGAGTGCCTGAAGCCTTCCAGTGATGATTTGCTGAAGCTGGTTATGTTCTAATAAACTGCTGCAGGCAGGCAGAGAGATGGTCTGTGGTTTGGGGGTCCCTTATGCTACTTTTTTATTTTAAATAACCACTGGAGGTCACATCTGTTAAGTTACTGCAGTGTGATTAGAGCAGGCTTATTAGAAACCTTCATGTAATTCACCCAGATTCTAAAGAAGGATTTTGTTTAGCAGAGTACTTAAAAAGGAAGTGAAACTCATTTCTGGTGTTAAATGGAGCTTAACTGGTATCTGGGAAAGTAGAGGTGCAGTGTCAAGTGAGTGGTGGTGGAGCACAGAGGAGAAAGGTTTTTTAGGATTTTTGTGGGGGGCACATTGTTTTGGTAGTGGTTAAAATTGAAAGTATTCAGCTGCAGTGTGGTGAGTTTCCTTTGTGCATTTTTTTCAAGTGTTTTCAAAAGCAGCCTCAGTTTAGCATATGCACACTAACTGAACAGGCATTCAGCAGTCCACATGCTTTAAAGGGCATCTCTTGAGTGCTTCCAAGCAGCTTTTTCTTAAACTCTTCATGTGGTGCGTGTGTCCTGTATGGCAACTGGAAATCCAGTTCATGGAGCTGGGTTATATCTGCCCCTCCTGCTGCTATGGAACTACTTTTGAAAATAAAAGCTATTCAGTCCTGACCTCCCTGCTGAAATAACAGTGCTGCCTTCACCCTGTGTACTAAGCATTGTTAACATCTGCTGTGAAATTGCCCTGGCAATTCACAAAGCTCCTCTTGTGACAAATCTTCAAGCTGCTTCTCTAGCTCCAGCCTGCTTTTGTGCACAGAAAAGGTGTGTACTGGGCTTGTTAACAGGTTCTCCTTCCGAGTTGGAGTGGTTTTATCAGCTCTTGGGGATAAAAGGTGAGGTGGTCTGTTCTTTAGGAATTGACTAATGCAGCCAGAAAATGTTCTGAGCTGGAAGTCAGTCAGTTTTGGAGCTTGTGATCCTGAGGACAAGGCTTAGAGGGTATGGGGAATATGTGAATAGGAACTTGCTCCTCTTTGCTCAGTCTGAGGCTGAATATTAATGTGCTGATGGTTGATGTCTTAATTGTCTTGTTTTGCTCTCCGTGTCTTCTTTTGTCTTAACTGTCTCATCTCTTTGAGCTTGAAAACAGCTGTGGCAACACCCATGGATTTGTGCATGTTGTGACAGTCTGTCAACAGTGAATTATATTATCCTTGCTGAAAACTTTTTTACTCACTTTGAATCTAGTGTCTTGATTTCTTAAGCTGTTGGCACTTATGTCAAAGCTCTGCTCTGTCCACCATTTCTGCCCTGAGCTGAGAAGAGCTGGTTCCTCCTCTTGTGTGGCTCTCGATGCTGGAGTTAAGTGCTGAGGAGCCCCTTCCTGCAGCTGCTGAGGTGCTTGGAGCTGCTCTGGTTGTTACATGTTCATGCTGGGGCTGTGTGGTGTCTTAAGTAGTTACAGAATTAATTCAGTCACCTGCATTAGGCAGCACAAGGGAGTGCTTAATTGTGTCCTTTTGGAAGAAGCCAGTCGTCCTTTTCCAAGACAGCTCCAATGTCCTGTCCTTGAAGCATCTTTATGGCAGAGAGAAAATTAATTTTGGATAGGAAGCCTGTGGCCACATATATTCATAATTTATAAGCTGACACAGCCTTTTTTCTCTGGTTTACATCAGTGTTGCAAGTCATCTGATGGCACTTAAATTTACAGCACTGGCATGCAATCCCTGCCCCGAGTGTCAGTGATGCTGGCAACTGCAGGCTGTGCTCAGCTCTGTGAGCTGGGGCAGAATGCTGTCAGAAAGCAGAAAATGTGGCATGCCAAGCCAGGTCTCCAGCATGGGCTGTTCTGGTGGTGCAGATAGTCCTCCCTGTACTTGTCAGGACACGCTTGTGTGATGGTAAACAGGAGCTGCTGCACCATGCTGTGAAGAATGTCAGGAAGAGTCAACTAATGGGTAGGTGTAAAGATAGTAAAGTGCCATCCATACTGTAGGTGGGTTACTCTTTTTTCATGAGCTTCAGTAAGGACTGTGACCCCGTGGGCTCAGTTCGTCTTGCTGTGGCTTGGGTGGGGCAGAACTTTGTGTGAAAGCCACCTTACCCTGCTCTCAGTGTTGGGTTCACTGCCTGTTCCACTGAGTGAAGAGGGTTAAGTTCTGACAGCTGCTGGTTGAAATGCTAAACGACCCTTTAAACTTGACATAGTATAATCACAGAATGGGTTGGAAAGGACCCTAAAGAACTTCTAGTGATCATGTCCACTTCTCTACCTCAGGAGATGTTTTGTCCCACAGGAAGGATTTATTTTGTTAATACAGGGATAACAGTTGGTTGTTCAGGGCTTTGCATCTGGCTTCACTGCTGTTTCTTTATAAACAGCAAAGAACAAAGTAACTTGAGTTGTTCCATCTCACGTCTTGGGCTTTTCCAGTTGATCACGTGGCTGTCCTTGTTCTTGGAAGGTTTTCTGAGGGGTGCCTGAAAGCAGCTCTGTTTTAGCCTCCTTTTTTTTGGTCTTAATTCTGGACTTAATAAACACGGGGGAGGAGACACAAAAATTCCCAGTCCCATTTCTGCCTGGTAAAGCTCTTGCATTTCCTGATTTTTGAACAAAGAGCTCTGTGTCATGCCCTTCTTTAGGATTTCAGGTGGCAGCATGCTGGGGAGGGCAACTGCTCCATTGAAAACCTACTGTAACATGTTCTAGCTCGTCACTAATCAGGGCTGTAGTTTTAAGAGCATCAAGGTTTTTGTTTCCTTTATGTACCTCTGATTCTGTCAGCACCTGAACAACTCCCTCTTTCTCTGGGCTTCTGAGAGGTAAGAAACTCTGTCAGCAGTGCTTGACTTCTCCTTTGCAGCCCACGATCTTAGAACAAAATCTGTGGGGAATTATGAATATGTGTAGTAGAAACTAAAGAGTTGCAAGATCCAACATAAAATGCATCCACATCTACTTACCTAGAGCTGCATTATGAGACTGCCTCACTTGAAAGCTGCACTCCATTAAAGCTGAGGAGGATTTCAGGGAGGTCCTGGAAGGAAGAGGTGAAAGCTAAATTCTTGTGCATGTAGTGCTCTTTGTCCTGTAGCTTTGTTAGTAACAGAATGGCCAACAGAAAGGAGGAGGAAAGAGGAGGCTGGATAAAGTATTCAGCAGTGATGAGTCAAGCTGACAAACTGGCCAGTGAGAGAGAACAGTGATGTTGTTTCTGTTCCCTGGATGTGCTGGCCAGTGGCTGCAGGCAGGAATTTGAAGCACTGCTCAGCCAGGTGTCTGTCAACAGGAACTCAATCTTCAGGTTTTTAGATTGGATGGTTTTGGATAGAGGAATTGTCTAAATTGGAGAACAGTTGCTCTCTTAATACCTGTGGTTTGTGGGAAGCATTCATGCTCTCAGCTGTGTCAGCCTTTAGTCAGATACATGCTGCTTTATAGGTTTAGTCTTGTTCCTGGCTGGTGTTACCATGTAGGTGTGGTGTGCTCAGAATGTGCCTGTTACTCCAACTTGAGTGATTATCTTTCTCCTCCAGGTGTGTCTAGTAAAACATAGGATTAATACTTGGTGATGCTCATGGTTGGCTGAAGGCTGGGTAGGTTTGGCAGGTTGGTTATGTAAGGCTGAAGCTGCTGTTCCTTGTCTTGGATCAGCCTGTTCAGCACTGGAGAAGCTGCAGGTCAGTGCCCAGCAGGCTGAGGCAGAGATGGTCCCTGGTGGGATGCAAACCTGGATCCAGGGGAATTTTCAGGTACTGCAGGGTTTATGTCATAGCCAAAGATGCAATGTGTCAGTATTTCAGGAGCATATGATAATACTGTGTGATAATGAGGCTTTAGCATACACATCTTCTCCTGAACAATCTCAGGTGCTGCTGCTATAAACTGTCCTGGGTTAGGGTTCTGTATTGGGTATGAATTGTAGTGCTGCCTGATGTAGCTGAAACCCTCTGAGGTAAAGTCATTTCTTGGGGACAGGGGATGAGGGACTGCCCAGGGGCTGTGTGGTAGGGAGGGAAGCTCTGGGGAATGTGGAAGCTGAAACACCTTTGAGACAGATACTTCTAAGACTTTTTCCCACTCTCAGTGTGCAATACCTAAAGCCTGCCTATTTAATTACACCCTTGGAAATCTTACTTCCTTATGCTTCTGATAAGTTGACAGAAGTTTAGACAGAGACGTTTTGACTGATCAGCTTATACAAGTTTGGTGAAATCAACTTGTCCTTAAACTTGAGTAAAGCACTCTGAAATTCTCCGTATGGATTCCTTCCCTGGGGCAGAGGTAACTGCACTGCAAGTGAGCTGTCAGGAACCAGACATGAGGAACCTGAGTGACGAGGGATGTGACTTTCCCATCTACTTTCTCAAGTTTTTGATGGGCACTTTTCCTGTTTCTTGCAGCTGCTGGGGCTGAGGTCAGACAAGACACAGCAAATTCCCGCTTCTCTGAAGGTGGCCCCTAGTTTTATTGTTCCTCTTTGAGACTTGAATGGGGTCTCCACTGCTGCCAGGAGGAGTGGGGACTTACTGTGAATGTCTTTTTCTTCCTCCAGTGACTTTGTCATTGTTACTGGAAGGCAGGAGATTTCCTGCTCCACCCTGCTGGGGTTTAATTGCTGACACTGAGATGTAATAGGTTCTCATGGGACACTCATGACTCTTTTCCCCCCCTCCTTTTTAGCAGTCTTGTAGGTGCACGATGTAAAGGGGGATTTTCTACCCCATGTAAGTGGTAAGCAGAATTAAGGAGCCAGCTGTGCTAATTGCTTTTTGGTTTCCTTCCTACCTATCCTGAGATACAAATCAAAAATGAGCACAAGGGTCATTGCTTGTGAGAAACAATTAAGCATTTTCTGGATTGAGTCCTGCCAGTGCAGGTGGTGTGGGCACAGAAAGCTTTGTCCCAGCTGCTGGCACTGACCCTGCAGCCACCCAGGACTTTTTGGGACTGTCTTATAGCTCGGGGAAACACCATTAATCCTTTTCACTTGAATTCATTAAGTTGCCAAATGACTGACAGATCAGTGCTTGTCCTCCTGAACTTTGCTGGAGAGTGTGATGTGATGTTACTGTTTTTTTCACTGTCATTAGAAGGAGTTACAATGACTTCATGTCCTTACCTGTGTTACCTGTCAGATTGGGGAATTTTGTGAGCTCAGTTCTCCCTGGACCAGTCAGTTCTCCCTAGACCAGTCAGGCTTCCAGGCTTTCCAGAGCCTGTAGAAGAACATGCACGAAGTTTCATCTGGAAGTCAAAAGGCCAGAACAAGCATTGCTATAAGGCTTCTGCTTCCCAGAACCTTGTGGTTTCCTTTGTGACTCTTAAATCCCAGCTGAAATGAACTCTAGGTGGGAATGGTTGGTCAGGGAAGTGAATTCTTCGAAGTATGTCCTCCCTTCCTCTGTTTCTGAAGTAAATAAGGCCAAAAAACAGCTGTTACAGGATTTCAGTGCTGAATCTATCAAAGGGCAAGTAACTAATCTTTCCCTAGAGAATTAACTCAAAGGGAAGAAGCCAAAACTACTCACATGGAAGGAAAAGTCATGATATTGGGCAATGTTTGTTCTGTTTTCCAATTTGCTTTGTGAATGTGATGATGAGTTGCATCAATGAAGTGGTTCTGGGAAACATAACTGCATTGTATGTAGATGTTTTTCCTTGCCCTTGCACTCTGAGAACCACACACATACAGGAGTTTTATGTAAAAGCAAACAAGATGAGTAACAAAGTCATGACAACTAATCTCTGTGTGTGGATTTTATCACTTCTAACAGTGCTGGCAAACTCCTTCAACCCTGAAATAAAATCTGTAAATAAAACAGTAAATTTCCAAATACTGCTCTGGTCGAGGGAGTTGAAGTCTGCCCTGTGAGCTTCCTTTGTGTGAATGTCTTGCTCCACAAACTGCTAATGATAAATACCACTTCTGAGGTTCTGTGGCAGTTCATCTGTCAGGGAAGACCAAAATGAACTTCACAGCCTCAGCTGTGACAAATGACTCACAGGAAGCCTCATTCATTTGTCTCCCAGTGACTTGAAATTGTGTCTTGGCTAATTCCAGTCCTGCTGCGCCAGCACTTCACAGGAGTGTTCCGATGGCCTCTTGAGAAGCGGAACAAAACAGTTTAAGCTGCTTCTGGTTTCCTTCCAGGTGAGCCATGATTCCAGTCACCGAGCTGCGCTACTTCGCCGACACTCAGCCGGCCTATCGCATCCTGAAGCCGTGGTGGGATGTGTTCACAGACTACATCTCCATCGTGATGCTCATGATCGCCGTGTTCGGAGGGACGCTGCAGGTCACCCAGGACAAAATGATTTGCCTGCCCTGTAAATGGGTTACCAAAGACTCTTGCAATGACTCTGTGAGGGGATGGACAGCGGCGACCCCGGAGCGTAGCTACTATAACACTAGTCTAGTTCCCTCTGCGGACACGGGGCCCACGGGGATCCGATACGACCTGGACCGGCACCAGTACAACTACGTGGACGCGGTGTGTTATGAGAACCGCCTTCACTGGTTTGCCAAGTATTTCCCTTACCTGGTGCTGCTGCACACCCTCATCTTCCTGGCTTGTAGCAACTTCTGGTTCAAGTTCCCAAGGACCAGCTCCAAGCTGGAGCATTTTGTGTCTATTTTGCTTAAGTGTTTTGACTCTCCGTGGACGACGAGAGCGTTGTCTGAGACAGTGGTGGAGGAGAGCGATACCAAACCAGCATTTGGGAAAATGAATGGCTCCATGGACAAGAAATCCTCCACAGTCAGTGAGGATGTGGAAGCCACAGTTCCCATGCTGCAGAGAACAAAGTCTCGAATTGAGCAAGGGATTGTGGACCGGTCTGAGACGGGTGTGTTGGACAAAAAGGAGGGTGAACAGGCCAAAGCACTCTTTGAGAAGGTGAAGAAGTTCCGCACGCACGTGGAAGAGGGAGATATAGTTTATCGCCTGTACATGAGGCAGACCATAATCAAAGTCATCAAGTTCATTCTGATCATTTGCTATACTGTGTACTATGTCAACAACATAACGTTCGATGTGGACTGTAAAGTGGACATCGAGAGCTTGACAGGCTACAGGATGTACCGCTGTGCTCACCCCCTGGCCACTCTCTTCAAAATCCTGGCCTCCTTCTACATCAGCCTGGTGATTTTCTACGGGTTGATCTGCATGTACACGCTGTGGTGGATGCTGAGGCGGTCGCTCAAGAAATACTCCTTCGAGTCCATCCGGGAGGAGAGCAGTTACAGTGACATTCCTGATGTGAAGAATGACTTTGCTTTTATGCTCCATCTCATTGATCAGTACGACCCCCTCTACTCCAAGCGCTTTGCTGTCTTTCTGTCAGAGGTCAGTGAGAACAAACTGCGGCAGCTGAACCTCAACAATGAGTGGACTCTGGAGAAACTACGCCAGAGGATCACCAAAAACTCTCAGGATAAGCTGGAACTGCATCTTTTCATGCTGAGTGGCATTCCTGACACGGTTTTTGACCTCATTGAGTTGGAGGTCTTGAAGCTGGAGCTTATCCCTGATGTCACCATTCCCCCGAGCATTGCTCAGCTCACCAGCCTTAAGGAACTGTGGCTCTACCACACAGCTGCCAAAATTGAGGCTCCAGCCCTTGCCTTCTTGAGGGAGAATTTGAAATCTCTCCACATCAAGTTCACAGACATCAAGGAGATTCCTCTTTGGATTTATAGCCTGAAGACACTCGAGGAGCTTCATCTGACAGGGAATTTGAGCGCTGAAAACAACCGGTACATTGTGATAGATGGACTGAGGGAGCTGAAGAGGCTGAAGGTGCTGAGGATGAAGAGTAACCTCACCAAGCTGCCCCAGGTGGTGACAGATGTTGGTGTGCATCTTCAGAAGCTCTCCATCAACAACGAGGGCACCAAGCTCATTGTCCTCAACAGCCTTAAGAAGATGGTCAACCTGACGGAGCTCGAGCTGATCCGCTGTGACTTGGAGCGCATTCCTCACTCCATCTTTAGCCTCCACAATCTGCAGGAGATAGACCTGAAGGACAATAACCTAAAGACCATCGAGGAGATCATCAGCTTCCAGCACTTACATCGTCTCACTTGCCTTAAGCTGTGGTACAACCACATTGCCTACATCCCCATGCAGATAGGCAACCTGACCAACCTAGAGCGCCTTTACCTGAACCGCAACAAGATAGAGAAGATCCCCACCCAGCTCTTCTATTGCCGGAAGCTCCGCTACCTGGACCTCAGCCACAACAACTTGACTTTCATACCCCCAGACGTTGGGCTCCTTCAAAACCTGCAGAATCTGGCTGTGACAGCCAACAGGGTAAGTGAGCAGGGAGCTGAGCTCCTGGGTGAGTAAATAAGGCTGGCACTTCTGTTATCTGGGTGATTAAACGTGCTACAATGGTCTGTGGTTACTACTGGCGCTGCTTTTGTTTCTCTCTGAGGGGTTTATCTAAGGCAAAGTATTGCAGATAACTGTAGGGAAAGCCTGTCTTCCAAGAGTCCTTGTTCTGTAGCATTTCCTCTCTTAACAGTGAAACTCCTTCCAAGTGCCAGTCGGAGGCTGTTTGGAAATCCTGCCTGTCAGTTGTTCCTCTCCAGTTGGAAACTTGCAGTCTCTGGATTGATACCTGTTTTGGGCTTAAAATGGAGATCTGAGAAACTGTAGTTTTAATCTAAAACTGTGTTTAAGCCTGTGTGCTTCAGACATGAACACATGCTATGGCAGCAGCCACGTAGGGTGTGCCCGTGTGTGGCTTACAGCCTTGCTTGGAGTACTTTGCATTTCCAGGGAATGCTCCACAGTTTCATCTTGTAAGCATGTGCTTTTTGTGAGAAACTGGATATGGACAGACTTGGGGAAAAATGGTTCTTAAGCTCTCACTTTTAGGGTGCATTTTCTCCTTCCACAAAGGTACCTTTGGAGGGAGCAAAGCATCTTCTGCTGTGTCCTGACTTGGGGCAGAGGGAGCTGGAACAGCTTTGTCAACTGGCAGTCAGATGGAAAAGTAGGAACTGTGGCAATTCCTTGACTTTAAGAGGGGAGGAAGTATGGTGGCACCTGTGTAATCCCAGATGGGTTAAGTCTAAGCCTTAAATTTCAGCCTGAGGACAGGGCAGATTACAGGGGATGACCAAGTCTGCCCAATCACCATAAGGTGTTTCTTGACTTATGTTGGAGGGTGTTTGCTTAAAGCAAACTATACCCATGTTTTCTTCCTGAATCCTTGTTCCTCTGTTTGGGACTAAGCAGACTTCGTTTACCATGTCTGACAAAGCTGAAGTTTTCATTATCTGCAGATTCCCAGGGGACACTTTTTTCTCTTGGAGTTTATTATCACCTGAAGTTGAAAAAACCTCTAACATAACTACAAACTGCAGACAGATCTAATTAGTTGCTTCTGGGCTCTTCTGAGACCAAGCAGAATTGTCCTGGGGCAGTGCTGATTTCCACTGCCATACATCAAGGTCCTTAATGCTGTTGGCAAGGTGTAATCCTGACTGAATGCTGCCAGATTGCCTGTGAGACACACAGAGCAGCTGGAGGGTCGTTTGGCTTTTCACAGAAGTGCTCTCCAATCTAGCACTTAATTGCTAATGCAGCTCAGTTGTACACTGGGTTCCTAAAACTGCAGCCACAGTTTGAGGTTGGAGTCAGAAAGCTGGGGTCTGTGTCTGCCACTACAGAGTGACAGCAGACAAGGAGTTGAGCAATCCCAGCTGAGCAGCTGCTCCCTCAGCTTTCCCAGCACTGGGTCTGTTTGTGTGGGTGGCTGAAGCTCTGGGGAACCTCATGGTCTGTTACTGGTCAGAACCTGGATGATTCTGTCCCCCTGTTTTCTGGCAGCCTTCCTAGCCCAGCGCAGGGTTAATCTGCAGTGCATCCTCTGCAGTTTTGGGGTGGAGCGTTTCTTGGATGAGAGGAGTTAGAGGCAGCTCCATTTTCTGCAGCACTGTGTGGCACCACCCATTTCTGAAAAAAACATGCAACAGGAAGGCTGGAGCAGCCTTGGCTCCAGTGTGTTTGGAAACACAACGTGGTGAGGACCCAGAGGAACAGCCAACCTGTTTGTGATCTCTGCGGGTGCCAGAATTGACCTGAGGCTCTGACAGCCTGGTTATTCCCAGTAAATAGCAAGGAACACAAGGACTGGTAAACTGGCAATTCCCAAAGCCAGGAATCATCTACCATATAAGCTCAGCTGTCTTAGTAAATAGAGACTTCTGGAGCTGGCTGGTACAATGGTCCCATTCTGGGAAGCAGGGCTGTAACAGCACATTGCTTCCTTCCTAAACCAATACTTGTCCCTTAAATAGCACTATTATTTTGCAGAGTCTGTGATCATTTGATTGCATGTTGCTGTTTGCAAAACACTCCAGTACCAGTAACAATGCCTGCATTGAATGGTCTCTAATTGGTCTGGTCTCATCTTGGCTTTTCCTTGGGCTCCCCCTCATTCAGAGTGGATTACAGACTAATTTAGTCATGAATGATACCATGCATAATTTGAGTTATAAAAAGGTCATGTTTACATTTAAAAGCAAATCATAGTCTCAGAGCTGAGACTTTGAATTAAGGGGAGAATCCTGAATTGCAACATTTAGTTCTTAGCCTAGTGTTTGTTAAACCTTAGCCATAGTGTTTTCCAAGAAATTCTTTGTGAAGAGTGGACTAGGATTTACTAGAAGTAAGCCTTATTAAATTAGTGGCTGCTGGTTACCTGAAGGTGATGCTGGGAAAGCTACCAGCTGGTGGCTTCATTTTCTTGTTGTTGCATTTTGACAGTCAAAAAACCTCTATGATTTGGAGCCTAGAAAGTCTTTGCAACATTTCACAGCCCTCCAGAAGCGATGGAAAAATAGTCCCAGTTCTCAGGGCTTGCAGGTTGCACCCACATGACCTCTGCTGCTCTTACAGCCACACCAGAAGTCCAGGCTAAATCCAGTCTTTGCTTGTCAGTGTCTTACCAACTGTGCAATGGCTGCTTAAAGCAAAGGAACTATGATCCAATGACACAATAATGGATTTGGGATGGAAAGAAGCTAATACTGATGGAAGCATGTGATGGCACAGGCCAGCTGTGAGCAGGTTTCTTGTCCTCTAATCCTGTCCTTGGGGACAACATCTTAACCACCATTGCTGGTGATCTCTTGTAACTAATTCAGTGCCTGAAAGAGGAGTCCATACAATCATGGGATAGTGGCTTTTACTGTGGGACAGACCTTATGGTGGAAAGCAGGAGCTCATTAAGGAAGAAGCAGATGATTGAACACAACTACTCTGTAAACCTTGAAGCTTCGAGCATCGAGCGGGTTTTTGGTCTCTTACTGCACGTGTCCTGTTTGCTGGCGACTTTGCCCCTGACTGATTTCTTTATTTCAGATTGAGAGTCTCCCACCAGAGCTGTTCCAGTGCAGGAAGCTGAGAACCTTGCACCTGGGCAACAACGTGCTGCAGTCACTGCCATCCCGGGTGGGGGAGCTGACAAACCTGTCGCAGATCGAGCTCCGAGGGAACCGCCTGGAGTGCCTGCCCGTGGAGCTGGGCGAGTGCCCGCTGCTCAAACGCAGTGGGCTCGTGGTGGAGGAGGACCTGTTCAACACCCTGCCCCTGGAAGTCAAGGAGCGGCTCTGGAGGGCAGACAAAGAACAAGCCTGAACCCCCGAGCAAAGGGAAAAGCCTCTGACCAACTAGAAGGAAGCAAAAGGCCATTTCAGCCCCCTTTTCCCCAGATGCTCCCCTTTTTCCACTCCAATCGCTACCAGACTGGCCAAGGAGTCCTTGACAGACGTGACTCTGAATGAGTCAACTTCTTGCCTCAGGTGCAGGATGGGGGAAGCTTGGGATCAGAATGAGGATCAAGACAGATTAATTGGCCTCTGAGCAAGGGCCAGTGGGAGTTAGAGGTGTTGGTGTTCTTCTGGACAGGAGCTGGGGTGAGGTGGATGGTGCTGGAGAGAAGAAATGACCTTCGAATGGAGGAGAAAACAAATGTGGGGATTGCTGCATTGCTCTAAATAGGGCTTATTATGTGCCAGGGACTGAGAGAGTCCAGTGTCCTGCAAGTAAAGATCAAGAGCCAGGAAACCTCTTGAACTTCCATCTCTGTGACACTGGGTACTGCTCCCCCGACTCAATCCAATCAGTGAGACCCCCAGTGGGGTGGGATGGGACACAGGTTTTATCTGGATGCTGGCATTAGGATTTGGGGGATAAACATCTCACAGCTGCTTGAATGCAGGATTTATTTTTTTTTACTAATTGTCTTTCCCCTTTGCACTCTACACCTTTTCCTCTGCCCCTGGAGAAGGAACCAAACTCTCTGCTCCCTTAAGATTGCACTACTTTAATGGTTTCAAGTCACTTGTGCTGATTAGTAGATCACACAGCATCCATCTCCAGCTGATGTGCTGGAGGCACTAACTGACAATTCCAGAGCTTTAGCCTGTTCTGAAGTGGATGGTTACAGTCCAAGTGGGAGAAGATCTGGATAAAAAGCAATTGGACTCTCTAATCTGCTCTCCCAGAAGCAATGAGTTGCTTCAGGATCTGGCTTTTAGTTTTCAAGCAACTTTTTAATTGCTGGTATTTTTGTTGCATATCAAGTATGAACGTACAACTGGCCAGTGTGTCAGGGCTCTCCTGGGGTGGGAGAGGAAACTCAGGTTTCCTCTGCACCTCTCGTCCCCCATCCCACCTTCCCCCACAATCAAGTTGTTCAATGAAGCTGTCCAATGCTCTGCCAGCGTTTTTCATGGATTCAGTCTCCAGAGCTGCTTGATTTTTGTTCTCCTCACTTTAACAGCTGTCAGTTCCTGTTACACCTCTTGACCTAAATAACAGGCTAATGCTGGTTGAACCTGGTGCTGGAAAAGAAACCTGTCCTCCTGTTTCTTCCCCTTTTTGTTCCCTCAGTGTTAAGGAGGAGAATGAGAATCCTCTGTGGACTGAGCTCTTCTGGCTCCCTGCAATAGAACAGTCTTTATTGAAACAAGTCTGACCTGTTTGGTATTCTGTGACCAAAAGCCCTCAACCTTCTGGCCTGGCAGAGGCAGATAACGTGTGATATCCCCTGATAATCATGTCCTTAAGGTGGGTGGGTAAGGTGTGCCTCCAGTGCTCCAAGCTTTTCCATCAGGAGGAAGAGGAGGCTCCTGGCCTTACAGGTCCTGGTTAGAACACTCTGCATCAGCCCAGCAGGTTGGCTCCAAGTGCTGCAAACTGAGGCATGAGAAGTTTGGAGGCCTCCCACGTGTGCAAGGGGGAAGCTGCTTCCAGAGTGATTCCGAGCAAGTGCCCTGGCTTAGGGAACTGTGGTGATCCCGTGGATGTTGGGGCAATAAGGCACACTGTGGCTTTCTTCATCCAGATGTAAGATATGAATTATATATATACTAAATATGCTGAAACCATGAACAATGTTAACTGGACTCTGGATTTGTTGATGTTCAGACGCTTAAATAAAGCTACATTAAAATCAGGACATCTGTTTATAAAACTGCTTTTAAGAGAAATGTAAATTTTGCTTCCCTTAGTCCATTCATTATGAAAAGTTTAAACAGTCCAGGGGATACTATAATTAAATCTCCATCTGGGAGGCAAGGCACTGTAAGAGCTTTTCTGGCTTCTAATAGGGTTAGTGTCTTGAAATTGTGTTAGAGTTGGGGCCACTGCTGAAAGGATGGGGAAGGACTGATGCTGGTCGGATTGTATTTGTATTTGCACGAGCATTTTGGATCACAGAAAGGACAGAAGTTGTTGCTGGGCTTCTGCTTCTTGAGTAAAGCAGGGATGGCTTCAGGTTTAGCTGCAATAATGCTGTTTTCCAGTCAGTTCCTGTGGTGGATGTGGGGGCTGTTGGAATGGTGAAGGAAACTGGTTTGGTTTTTTCCCTTTAATCTGTACCAAAAGATAGTGGTGGAAAATAACAGCCACTGACTGGAACTTGAACTCTGTTTGGCATTCAAGGCTACTGGGTAACTGCTTTATTACCCACGTATTTTAGACTAGGCAGGGCTGAAAGGGCAGAGCAGCTCAGGAGTCTCACCTGGCTCCCAGGAGCAGAGGGATTTCTCCTGCATGTCTGGATAGCAGATGAGTGCTTTGACTCTTGATTCCAGGGGTGGTCTTAGTTAACCAAACTCAGCTTTGCACAGCTGAGTTAGGAGTTTCTCTGAGCACCTCCTGAAAATTCTGCTGTGCTTCTAGAACTTGCAAGGCTCCTGAACTGCCGTGGATCCCAGCAGGACAGGGGAACACCAGAGTCACAGAGCCTGCCCTGGGCTGGGGGCTGAGGCAGGCCAGTATTGCTCATGCATGAAAACACCAGCTTTGTGCTGCTCTTGCAATATTCCAAGCTTAACTTTTTCAGTTACAGCTGCCAGGGCTTGAGAACTCCCTATGTGGCAAAATTGGGATGAGCAGTCTTAACATTTTGTGCCAGAGGTGGCACAAATGCATCGTTGCTCTGAAAGACAGCAGTATGTGTTATTTACTCCTGCTTTGTACTGCTTGGTCTCCCTTAAATAGCTGCTGATTCCAGAGTATCTGTCCTGTATGATGAGGTGGAAAAAGCTTTAAAACTTCCAAGGACAGGGTCCAGACCATGAGTCCTGAACAAGTTTAGCACTGAGTGCTGCTGCAAAACTCAGCCCACAGCAGAGGGAGTCCCTCACTCCCCACACTTGTCTGGAGTGCTCAGTCTGTGAGGGATGGGCTTACATCAACCATGCCCCCTCACCTGCAGGTATTCAAGCAGTGAATATTCCATATTTTCCTTTAAGTTTCCATCAAACTGAAGGTTAGGGGTTTATTTCTGACACTCTGTGTTCACAAAAAGCATTCAGCTTAAGCAGGCAGGCAGTGGTCTGGTCAGTGTCTTGTCTCCTGACAGGTTGTTCAAAGCGCTCTGGTGGTAGCCAACCAGATTATTTATTAGCTGCTAAACCATACAGCAACTTGAATTAAACCCACCTGTTTCCTTAATAGCACTTCTGAGCTGAACAAGTCCTTGGAGATCACAAACAAGCTCAGCCCATGTTAGGATCGAAGGTTAGTAACATGCACTTTACCTTTCCTGCTAAATAACCCAAAAAGTGATAAATTGCAAGTAATTATTTTGAAACCAGCTGAGAAGCAAGGAATACCAAACCTATTAATTGTGTTAAATCGTGCTGTACTTTGACACTCTGCACTGGAATGTGAGCTGAAGTTGTTCTGTGTTTCAGATGCTTTCTGATTTTATTATTTGCTCCCCAGTTAATTCAGCAGCTGGAAGTCATTTACTCTGCCAGTGTGAGTGGAGAAATAGCTGTTACAGGTATCTTTCATGATGTGCTGTTCTTTGGTATTAATGTCACTTCCTGATAAAATCCTACCTCATTTTTTTATTTTTCCTTATTACCATTTATATGCTCCATTTAGCTCACTCCATTTTAATTAAAGTTCTTGGTGTTCATTACCATAAATAGTATTAAGTGGCTTTCTGTTGCTGAACCACACTGAAGTCCTCTTTTTTCCTCCCTAACAATGAATTCTAGGAATTTTGAGAACAATAGCACATCCTTTACAGAGGATGAGCTGTATGGAAAAAAGTTTCAAATATTCCTGATCCCCCAGCTGTGACATTGTTTCCTTTCCTTACCTTCCTTCTGCTTTTGAATGGAACTCACATGGTTTGAGTTCTTTGGATTTTTCAAATTGTTTTAGTCCTCCTTTGGGGAAGGAGTAACTTTCCCCCCTCATTAGTAGCTGTGCCTTCTCTAGAGCTCTATTAAAGTAATGTCTCCCCAGAGGCAGCTGCTCCATGGTGTGTGTTTGGAGCAGTGCCTGCCTGATCCCAGCTGTTCCCTTGGATCCTTTTTCTTCCAACCACAGAGAGATTTCTTGATTTCTGGTGTGATTTCTCACTGCCAAACAGTGTTGTCACCCTGTAAGTCATCTGCTCTGAAAGCTGCCCAGGGTGTGGCTCTGGGGATGCTGACCAGGAAAATGATTCCACATTAACCCCACTGTTTGGCCACACGGTGGATTCTGTAGTTTTCCTGAGCACGTGCCAAAACTGAGTGAGTTTCCAGTCCTCTCTGTGTTCTGACAGTGCAGGAAACACAATTGGAAGATGGCAGGAGCATGGTTTGCCTCAGACCTTCCTCCCTCTCTCCAGCTGCACTGGTGGGTTAATCCTCACCTGCTTTGGCAGCATGAAATCCTCCAGAAATCTCTTCTCCAAAATCCCCTTTCAAAAGTAGCTGCACTTGAATTGCTGGACCCCAATGGCAAAGGTGAACTTTGTGTGAGTTCACACAAAGGCTTAATTTAGGATTTCTGGAACTTCCCATCCCTCCCTCCCTCCCTCTGAGTTTCCTTTGAAGGAATTTTACTGAACAATGGGGGAATTTTCTAGAGAAGGGGGCTACTGAGCCTGAGTCATCTTTCCAGCTGACAAACGTGCCCTTTGCAGTAAGACACCACTCATGGCTTAAACATGGTTCACTCCCCTTGTGGCAATGCAGGAGCAGGGCTGTGGTTTGGCATCTGAGACCTGCAACTCGGTGCAACATTTCAGAATCGTTGACATTCGCTTTGTACCTGGGGTTGTCTGGGCAGCTCATGAGCAGCACCTTCCCCGGGGGCACTGAAGCTGCTCTTGTTTGCTCTGAGAGACTTGTACGATTGGACACTTGAACAGAATAAAAGTTGTGAGTTTTAATTTGCATTTTCCTGCTCTGTCTGCTTTCTTTGACATTTCCTGTGTGTGAAGGTGCTTGGCCTTTCGTGATATTGCTTTTCAGAGACAGATGTTAACAATTGCAGCTCTTGGGGAGGATTACTGGGTTGTTTTATTGAGTCCTTATGGATTATGACAACCCTTTATGCATTAAGGAGAGGTACAGAGAAAGAGAGGCTTGGGCTGCATTATGGATTTCACCATCACTTCAACAAATGCCTGAAACTGTTCCTGCATTTAAGGCTGTTGGAGGATTGCCTGCACAGGCCTGTGGAAGCTCAGGTGGGTTTTCAAACCTAGGGGAGGGATAGGGGGTGAAGGCAATGGAGGAAACTGCCTGCTGCCACAGGAATTGTCTTCAGGCAACTACTGGGAACAAGTTATTTCAGTGTCTGCCCACCCCACACGCTCCTTAACTGGAAATGCTGGCAAATAGTGCCTTTCCCAATTCGTGATGTGCTCCAGAGAACCAGCAAAGACCATTTGAGTTTCTGTGCAGCTCTTTTATTGTGTTTCTCCTGTGTTTGCCTTTCCCTCCCTTCCCTTGTCCGTGACTTCTGGACCACTGTGACATTGGCCCTACCTCGGTGACAGGAAATGTGACCAGGCACCAAAACAGGTGAGTGGGAGTTTGTGGTGCTGCTTGTTGATGGGTTTTAATGAGATGTGTGGCAGGACTGAACAAAAAAAGGAGAGGACAAGACACCCCTTGTCATCTCAGGCTCTCCTGGACCTCAGCTCCTTCTGGCAAGGATTTCCCTGCCCTGTGAGTAGCTGAAGAAAAGAGGGGATGAAAGGGGGCATCAAAGAAAACTGTTTGCTGGATTCCTGCAGGACTTCAGTACAGGGGTGGGGAAAGAACTGATCTTCGTTGGAAAAAGACTTTTAATCATGACAATTCCAAATTTTCTATGTAGCTCACTAAAAAACATAAAGATTAAATAGAGGCAGTTGGAACTACAGTGGGTTTATTCCAATAAAATCCTCCAGCTCTGCTGCACCATCAGCTTTTTACCTTGCTGATTCTTGGGTTTCCCTGTTGATGAAAATTCTCTTGTTGGAAAATTACTGCATTTCTGAGGCTTCTGGTAACTTGAAAGCAGATTGCCAGTTCAGGGAAAACAGAAGTATTTGAATATCTGTGACATTTAAATGCTAATATACTGGTTTTAAGGTTAAATATTCATTATGGTTATTGTGCTTCCTTTTCTCCTTTTTATCATTAATTATTTTGTCACTTGTTGCTGATCTTATCAAAGATTTCAGGAGAGGTGAGGAGACCCAGTGGAAATTTTTCCTCCTTGATAACCCTGGCAGCTCCCCAGCTGCAGTTTTGGTGGGAGTGCTGAGCTCTGTCTGGAGAACTGGCTTGGCTCCAGATGGTCTCAGTAGGATCTCTTTTTGGGGAGGGAATTAGGAGAACTGTGCCAGTCCAAAAGGCATTGAAACCCTTGAGCTGTACCTTTCCTACAGCCATGGGATGGGCTTTGCCAGCCTCCAGTGCAGTTTGCCAGGAGTTTTTCTTGTGGAGCTGGCAGGAGAAAATGTTAATAGTCTGCAACACTCCTCTGTCTTGGAGGGGAGAAAGGCAAGGAAAAGGGACCATTTCCCAGTTTCATCCAAAACCACTTTCAGCCTCCAATTTAAACCTACCAAGAGAGAAGGATTTACAGAGGTGGCATCCTTCTCTTTGACTCTTTATGGGTATTTTGTGGCTGGAGTGGTTTTCTTCGTGCTGCAAAGGTCTTCCAAAAGAAGAGGGGCATGGCTGGAGTGGCCAATAACTGGAGGACTCCTAAAGACAGACACGGCTGGAATCTCCAGGAACCACAATGGGCTGCCTCTCCTGCGTGCTCTGCTGTTTCCATTGCTCCAAACAATCCATGGAACAGGAAAACTGTGGTTTGCTGTCGTGGCATGACCCAGACCGGCCTCAGAGGACACGCTGTGTGCGTCAGGTGGGGAGTGGAGGCAGTGACGTGAGAAATTGCTGGGAAAACCCCACGGCTGGGAATGTGAAGTGCGTGACACGACAGTGACACGGCCGTGACACGGTGAGGGGCTGAGGAGTGGCACGGGAGTGTTTTCAGGAATGTTTCTCCAGGATTGCTGTCTCCCAGGGAGGGGTGAGCTGGGTCACACCATCACCTTGCAGCCTACAGGTTTTTTCCCCCTTGGTTACACTTTTTAAGAGGAAGGAGGAACTACTGGGATAATTTTTTTGTTGAGCAACGTTGGAGGCTGATTTTTTGCTTTCCGGATTTGAAGCACAGTGATTAAAATCTCAGGCAAAATGTAGCTTTTCAAAACTACTGAATTCATGCCCTCGTGTGTGTGGGGAAAGGCTTGAAAACAAGCTCTAAATGCTCAAAAAAACACCAAACCCCCCAAAAGATGATTTTCACTGAAAGCCCTAATTCCCTCTTAATTAAAAAAAAAAGGGGAAAAAGATGAATAAGATGGGAAGGGACTTTTACCCGTGATCGAATCCTTTACAGAATAGAAAACTTCATTTTTTTTCCAAAGAGCCTCCCTTTAAGCTGGATTTTCGGATGTAAACACCTTCCCGGGAGCATTTTGCATTCCTTCCTTTTGCTGGGTTTTCCTTCGGCTGGGTGAGTGATGCAAGAACCCGCCCCCGTGGTGGTTTTCTTGGGAAGCGCTGCTGAAAGGGTGTTCCAGGGGTTTCCTGGAACAGCCAAACACGTTTTTCTCTAGTGGGAAAAGCCTTCCCCAGGGATTCCCTCGCCGGGATGGGAGGGATGTGTTGGCTGGGAGCGCCACCGCTGGGCTGGAGGCTGTTCCTCCCCCTGCTGCCTTCTGCATTTTCCCTCTGGTTTGAACTTTGGCTGGGGTTGGGTTCGCTCCTCTGCAAATATTCCGTGTACTTTGGGAGCTGCAGGAGAGTGAACCGAGCAAGGGAAGGGAGAAATCACCGAGGAGCAGCTGGAAGTGAAACCAGCAGAAATATTCCCTATGGATTCTACCAAACCCTCAGGGAAAGCTCTTGAGTTTTAACCCCCTTTAGCCCCACATTTGTCACCCCTTGGGTTGTGCAGCCTTTTCAGGTGAGTGAAGCACTGGCAGGTCTCACTCACTGAGCAAAAAGGGCTCTGTTGGAGCCTGAATTGCTACTTTAATTTTATTTTGAAGCATCTAAATCTTTTCATTGAATCTTGTTTTACCCCTGTGTTTACCAGCGTAACTGCTCTATTTTTTTAAATCTGGGTTATTAATTAAAAGCAATTCCTCCTTGGAGTGACAAAGTTAATCAAGTTTACGATTTCCCTTGAGCAGAACGTTTTTTGTTACCACCAAGAGCCACAGCAAGACTTTGCAGCCCCGAATGCCCCTGCCAGGAAGAGGAACAAAGAGCCAGCGCTGGGGACAGAACTCCTGGGGCAGCTGCGCAAGAGTCCGGGTGTCCAGCGCTGGCTTTTGTCACATGCTGGGACAAGGATGACGTGGAGGGGCGGAGAGTGAGCCCTGCAGAGCCTGGGTGGCATCGTGGTGGTGCTGGTGGCATCTGGGGAGCTGCTGGCCCCATGGCACCTGTGGGCCAGGAGGAGATCCAGAAGGTAAGGAGCTGCCCTCCTGACGGGGAGGGAGCGTGTCCGTGGTGCAGGCAGGTGACATTGCTTAAGACACTGTCACTGCTGGTTAACCTGCCCCTGAGAGCTGCTCTACAAACCCTTTATGTTCTCCTCAGGCTCTTGTATTGCATTAATTTTGAGCATGTGGGTGTCCCAGCTACAAACTCTTCCAGAGGGCAGCTTGTCCTGCAGAGCTCTTGGAGGGATTTCTCCTGTGCCCCCCTGTCTGTGCTGCTCAGCACTCAGCCCTGAACTGGAAATCTGCCTGCCAAAGGATAATCTCCAGGGTATTCTATATAAAGAAACTGTAGTGCAAACAGAGTTCACTTCATTTTGTAAAGGATTGTGTAGTCAGCCGTGAGAAATCACCCAGGGATTTTTGCCTTGGAGAAAACAACGCCTTCCAGCTTGGAAAGGAATCTCTTTCAGAGCTGGCACACGGGAACGACTGCTCTGTTTGTGTCAGCAGGTTTGATCATTGCACCTTGGATAAGAGATCCTGAAAGCACAAAGGCTCTAGGGATGAGATCTCTGCTTTGGGCACTGAGGGGTTGAGGTAGATTGGTCTTACCTGGAATCCCAGCCTGTTACCAAATCCTTTTTGCAACAGAAATAAAAAATAAAGAGCACATTGTCCCTGTCCTGAAATAAAACGTTAAGACCAGGCTGTCCAGCTGCAGAGCTGAGGTCTGGATGCTTTCCCTCTGCTTTGTGCTGCTTGCCCTGGGGCTCTGGATGGGAGCAGTCACCCCATCTCTCCCAGTTGCCCAAGGGCTGGCTTCCCTGTCTCTCCCAGTTGCCCAAGGGCTGGCTTCCCTGTCTCTCCCAGTTGCCCAGAGCTGGCTTCCCTGTCTCTCCCAGTTCCACAGGGATGGCTTCCTTGTGCTGGAGGGGTTTTTCAGCGCCGAGGAGTGTGACAGCATGAGGAGCCAGATCCAGGGAATCATTGCAGGCATGGAGGTGCCCCCGCACTGCCGCACCGAGTTCTCCACCCGGGAGCAGGAGCAGCTCCAGGCACAGGTCCTGGGAAGGGCAGGGCTGGAGCACTGGGGGGAGGAAGGGAAGAGCAGGGCATTTGCTTTTAACTGAACACCCCGAGAGGACTTTGCTCTCCAGCTTTCTGCAGAGCTGTGGTGGGTTTTATCCGAGGGTGGCGGGGAGGATTTGTGTGGCTCTGCTGCACTTTCGGCCCCTGGCAGCCAAAAGCAGCTCTCCCAGATCACTTTGTACCTGCTCTGCAGACACATAATAGGTTATTTTCCAGGCAGACAGCAAGAGAAAAAGTGAGGGCTCTATGTGAGAGTTCCTTGTAAAGTTCTAATCAGCACTGAGACATTTAGTGCTGTAAAAGCCTTTTTGTGAGTTATTTTTTCACTGTGTTTTGTTTCTGCTGCATCTTGGTGGGAAAAAGATGCAGGTGAGTGTTACTGCTTTGACTGAAGGTTCGTTTCTGGGTTTGTAAGGCTGCTGTCTTTACTGGGCTCTTATCCCTGGCAGGGCAGCTCAGATTATTTCCTGACCAGTGGAGACAAGATTAGATTCTTCTTTGAGAAAGGTGTTTTGGATGAGAAAGGTAAGGCCTGGCCTGAGTCTGTCACAGGCAGGGGATGAGAGAAGGCTCAGTGAGGGGTCAGGGGCCACTTTCCACTTTCTGCTTTGTAAACAATGTTAAATTCTGGTTTTGTTTGTAGGCAACTTTCTAATTCCAAAGGAGAAGTCCATCAGCAAGATTGGCCATGGTATGTTAAAGGATGGGGTTTGGAGGGGGATAAACAAAAGGGCTGTGGTTTGCAACCCTCTGCATGCTGCCCCTCACTCTCTGCTCTCACAGGACTTAATCTTCTGTTTCAGTCCTTTTCAAAAAGCCCTTCTGGAGGTTTTTCAGGAATGCATAGCTCAGAGTCACTGACATGGGAAAGGCTGGACTTCAGCCCTTGGCTTTTTATGTAAGAGATTTGCTCTGACAAATTTACCACCTCGAGAATGGTCCCATTTGGTACAGACCAAACTGTGCCTTCTGTGTCTATGAGGGGCTGGGTTGCTGTTGCCAAAGCTGGTCCTCCCTCCTGTGGTGTCACCAGCACCTTTTCTTTACCCTCACTGGTCTCAGTGTGACCTATTTCCTCTCTCCCAGCTACTGGATTGCATTTTGATCCCTTTTGTTTCCAAACAATACATGGAAAAGGAGAGCAGGATTCCCTGAGTCTGCAAATGCATGAACTTTGTTCAGCTTAAACTTCGCTAAACTTAAAATTCAGGACTGAGAGTTCTTGTTCTTTGGTTTTCTCAGAAAAAAAACACTCCCCCCTTCCCAGGCCTGCTGCCATTCTGTGACACTTCAGCTTTTCCCTGGGGGAAGTGAAAACAACTGTAGATTCCTGCTGATCCAGCAATTTAGCAATTCAAAAGGCTTCCTGAGATTATTGCCTCTAATTACTCCTTTTGGTCAAGCTTATCCTCATCCCTGGCTCAGGAGCAGCTCCTGCTGGACCTGGTTGTGTGTCCTTGTGGCAGATCTGACCACAATAAGCTGCAGGCACAACTGAGTCTTTGCTGTATGGATTTGTCAGGGTTGTAGCAGTGCCTGCACACACAGCTCTGACCTGCGGGCTGTGGCTCTCTGAAGGGCACCAAAGATGAGCTGTAGCTCATTTTTGCAGCACTTACTTTTTTGGCAGGTCTTAAGAGCTGTGTTTTAAAGGGTGAGTTCACCCATGTGCCTCAGGGTCACAGATCTTTTCTTTGCCCCCAGCTCTGCACGCTCATGATCCCGTCTTCAAGCAAATCACCCACTCCTCCAAGGTGCAGGTGAGCTGTCACTGCCTCCTAGAATGGTCTAGGAAAGAATAAATAAATTATGGAGTAGCTAATCTTCATTTTCTTGACTCCCAATGATACTCATTTTGTCAGTGAAAGGAAATTTCAATACCTTCACAGAATAATGTTTTATAGCGTGCAGAAAACAGCAAACATAAAACTTGGGATGTTTTCTTGCAGGAATTGGGAAGAAAACTAGGCCTTGAGAGACCAGTAGTTGTGCAAAGCATGTATATCTTCAAGGTACAGTGATTCCAGTTGTCTTGTCACTCAAGAAATAAGACCCTGGTAGGAGGGAAGCTCTGAAGCATTTCACACATCACCTCTCTTTCCTTGCAGCAACCTGGCATTGGTGGTGAAGGTGAGATTTGTATTCTCTCTATATCACTCTGCAGGGAATTCTCCCTCAGGAAAGGAATATTACCAGGAAAAAGGCTCAGAATGAGTCTTGAGTCTGGTGGTCCAAACCTTCTTAAAATTCCTAAAAAAAATGAATGATCTCCAGAGATGTTTCTACAGAATATGCAGCTTGAACAAAGAGCTGCTTTTACATTTTCAGCAGTGCAATATTTTACTGTAAGATTGGAGGTGGGCAAGACTAATGTGCTGTAAGATTTAATTTAAATGAGTGGGCAGGGGAGGGCCCTGAGTCAGGGAGGTGCAAGCCTGGAGCCCTTCTAGTGGAACTGAATTCCTCAGGGGTTCAAAGAACCCTCCAACCATCTCTCCTTGCAGTGACACCTCACCAGGATGCCACCTTCCTGCACACGGAGCCTCTGGGCAGGATCCTGGGCTTCTGGATCGCCCTGGAAGATGCCACACTGGAGAATGGCTGCCTGTGGTTCATCCCTGGCTCTCACACCAGTAAGAGTTGTGTGGGTGACCACCCCTGGGTTACCAGGGCTGGTTTCACCACCTCCAGAGCAGCTTTAAATTACTGCTCACCTAAACGTTCCCTCAGTGGGGTCCTGGTGCTCTTCCCTCAAATCCTGGAGTCAGCTGCCCTTGGATTGTGATTTATGCTCTTATAGAAGGGACAAATGGACCAAAGGTTGGCTCTGCAGAAGTGTGGGACTGTCTCTGTTGCAATGCTCAGAAGGGGCCAGAAAGGCAAACAAAATGCAGTTGGAAAATCTTAAATCTTTGCTTAAGAAAAAGTCCCCACCCAAATTACTATGGAAGAATTGGATATAGAAACAATAAAGTCTGAGAAATCCCTGATATTGTTCCCCTGCTGTGCAGAACGGAGTTAGATGTTTAATTTTTGTGGTTTTTTTGTGCTGTGGCTTTGCAGATGGAATTACCCGGAGGATGGTCCGGGCACCTTCAGGAGCCTCGATGTGTGTGGAGTTTGTGGGGTCAGAGCCAGCCTACGACGACAGCCAGTTCATCCCTCTGCCCATAAAGAAAGGTACAAACAGCCCTTGACGTGGTTTGTCACAGCCCAAGAAAACACAAGGGAGCTAAAACCGTATTTAACCCTCCCATTGGAAAGCTGGAGCTCACCAGGAGCAGCAGTACAGGGGCTTTCCTTCCCACAGGGGGGCTCATCCTCATCCATGGGGAAGTTGTCCACAAGAGTGAGCTGAACAGCTCGGGCTCCTCTCGCCACGCGTTCACCTTCCATGTGATGGAGGCCAAGGGCACCAGCTGGAGCAAAGAGAACTGGTAAGGCCAGGAAATGAGCCAGGATGGACCGTCACAGTTTGGTGGTGGGAACTTGCTTAGCATTGATTTTGTGCCAGTTGCAGAACTGGAACAGCCTTCTGAGGTTCTGCTTTTCCCTCTGCTTCACTTCCCAGGCTCCAGCCAACTCCTGAGCTGCCTTTTCCGTCGCTCTACACCTGAAGTTGGTGACTGGCTTCTGGAGTCAATAGCTGATCAATGTTCCTGATTGTTCATTCACCTTCCCCTGAAACACAACATTCCCTAGGGCAGCTCTCAAGGTTAATTTCTCCTTGGAACAAGGACCTTTGTCACAGCCCAGCACAGCTGCAGGAGACAGAACCTTCTGCTGAGGAGGAGCCCTGGAGTAGGAGAGTCCTTTCAGTAAGGAAACCTCTTGAGAACAGACCATTGCACCTTGACTAAGACCAGTTAAGAAGTATTTCTTCTTGCAGGTACTCAGTGTTTTCTTCTGTTTAAGAGCTGGAGTGCATTTCTTGGCTGTGTTGGTGCCAGCAATGCAGGTGAACATATCATGGGAACAAGGCTGACTTTCACCCTTAGGTCCCTCTCCTGTTGTTGGAATAGCAGTGATTTAAAACAATCCTGTTGTGGGAAAAATGAACTCTGCTTTTTATAATCAATCTTTTAAGTATTCCCAGGAAACTGTAGCTGAGTATTTGATCTCTGGGTGTGTTGATTAAAAATATGACAGTTGCTAAAGATTGATGTTGAAATGATGGAAACAAAGAACCTTAATCAAACTCCCTGCACTTAAATAAAATAATAGAAATTCCCCTTTTCCTCTGCATCATCTTTTCTTTGAGGAAGACACAGTGTGACCTCCCCCCAGCTGGGGCCAGCACCAAGCTGTCTGATGAGCAGTTTGAATTCTCAATATGCACAAGAACAATTTCTATCCCTGAAACCTCACCAAAGCCAAGCCAACTTCCAGCATGGAGTGTTTGGAAACAACAGCTACATCCAAGGCAAGACCAAGCCTGTCTTCTGAGCTGAACAGAAGCTGTGTAGGTGTGATTGCAGCAGCCCTGCTGCAGTGGCAACCCTGAGATATGAGCCTGGTGTCAGCAGAGTAACCCTCACACTGTCAGAGCTGTGGCAAAGTGAGCCCAGTTCTTACTGACTCATCCCTTTCCAATGGATAGTGCTCATCTCTGGCATTTCTGTGATGTGAGAGAGTCAAATTTGGTTTCTTTAAGGGATGATCTTTCCTTTCAGCCCTTTGGGCAATGCAGAGCAGGCTCAGTCCAGCAAAGAATTCCTCACAGGTGGCTGGGGCAGGAACTGGGGATATGGGTCATGCCAACAGCAGTTTCTGCATTCAGCAACTTTCCTGGTTTGTCTGAAAGCTGGGAGCAGGGTGGAAGGAAAGCAAATTTCTTTGCCTGTGGTGCTGTTTTATGACATGAGTGGTGAAGGCTGTGACTTGTGACAGAAGCAGCTCAAGCTCTGTCTGTGTCTTTCTTTGACAGGAGTTAGAAATTTAGAGTTCTGCTAAGGAGGGATAGCTTGTCCTCTGATTATCTGCACCACTACCTCCAATGTGCAAAACCACCTATTTCAAGTGCATAAAAAAAAGCAAAAAGCTGGATTGACAGGATTTCCTGCTAAAAGTGAAGGAAACTCAGCCCATCACAGTTACTGAGTTTGGTTTCCTACAGAGAGCATCTGACAATGAATTTTCTTATTAACCAGCTCTGGCCAACTTTGGCCTCCTTGGGAAAGGCAGCCCCAAAATCCCAGGAGCCTGCCCAGACAGGGGGTGAATTGGGCAATGCTGCCTCTCAGCTAATCCAGTCCTGGCTTCTTGCAGGGACAGACCCACAAATCTTGGATTCTGGAGCCAATTCTGCTGACCCAGAGCCTGGTTTCACCCACCCCTGATCTCACTGTCAGTCCCATCAGAGTTACAGGCCTGCAGGACAGTGTTGTGTAAGACACCCCCAAACTGCTCTCCAAAGTGAATTAAAAAAGGGGCAGAAGTTCATTTCGTGCTGCAAAGAGGAATCCTGGAATGCCAGTCTCCTGCTTGGACACTTCTCAGGGCAAGGGAGGAGGCAGGGAGGGCACGTGTGTTTTGTTCTAGTGGACACCTGGCAAACCAGTGAGAAGAGACTGTCAAGACACAAGTGTCTCATACATAAAAGTGAGGTGGCTTTTGGGCCACAGAATAGTAGCTGTGATTTTAATTAAATGGGCAGAATTCAATGGCTTTACTCAATTTGTTGATAGGATTTTTATTAATTATTTAACATCTGGCTGAAAAAAATGTGACAAATAGAAAAGTGCAATAGTAGTTGAAATTTTATTGACTTGAACAGATTTTCTGCTTTCAGGATTAATGTGTAATCAGTTTTAGCTGTGACTTTGCTTAATTTCCTCCCCTATATTCATTCCCAATGGATTTAGAGATTAAAATCTTAGGAAGGATAAAACATTCTTCCTGTGGAATAAAACTTCAGGGCTCAGAATGCACTGTTAGCAGGGCTTGGAAAGAGCAGTGCTGACATTCCCAACCCTTCCCCACCCACCCTGGCTAAAGTCAGCTGTGGCAGCTCCTGGGTTTGGAGGTGTTTGTGGCTCTTGCTGAGGGGGACTGGGCACATTTGGCCTCCTGGACCTGCCCTGAGCGCCCACCCTCCTCATCAAACATGCTTTACATCGTGCTCATGCAGAAAGGGGAGTTCACACGTCCAGTAATGCAAGATACAGGACTCAGGACAGAAAACAAGGTACAACACAGGGCTGGCAACATCTGAGAGGTTTGCTTGTTTATTTGTTATCCCTTTAATTGACTTACCTCTTCTCCCTCTGCTTCCTTTGCCTCTGGGCACCCAGAAGAAAACTTGGATAACTGGATTACTAAACACATGCTGTTTTTATCAGTCATGTTTGTTGCTGTGAGAACCTAACTCAGGTTGTTTCCAAGAGGGGGGAAAAACAAGACCAAATCAAAACCTTCATTTTAAATAAGTCTCTTTGATTTCTGATTTTAGCAATTTTCTCTGTCGTACCAAACGCAGGGTTTAGGTCAGCTTTGAGCTTTCATTACAGTGCATTTTCTAGTACCACTTTTCTCTAGGAAGGGAGAAATCTCTGTTCCTAGAAGTGCTTCTATGCCATGAACATGATCTGGAGGTAGAGAGGCAGCAGCAGGTTATCAATTTGGGTGGTGTAGGCTTCCAAGAGAGAAACCAAACTCACAGATGCCAGAATCCAGGCGTAGCTGGAGTTCAGATTCACACTGCTGTCAAAGATCAGGATGAGGGCCACAGCAATGATCTGAGCAAAAATGGCTGTCATTGTCCCTTCAAAGGTCTTCTTTGTCCCTGGCCATTTGATTTCCCCCAGGGTACTGCCAAAAACAGAGGCAATAGTGTCTCCTACCCCCACTGCCAGCACCCCAGAGTAGGGGACCAGCGCTCCTGCCCCCGAGAGGGTGCCTTTGGGAGCACAGGATCTGGGGAACAACCACACTGGGAGGGACATGCCAAGGAGGAGATAAATATGAGTCAAGATCAGAGGCCCACTGTCCCTTTCATCCAAGAAGAGAGACAGCAAATGCCTGAGGGTCTGGCCAAAGGGTTTGATCCTGAAGTACCGAACGTACTCCAAGAAGATAAACACTGCCAGACACAGCACTGCAGCAACATAGAGCAGCTGACGGTCATAGATGAGTCCAGGAACATAAGTAGCTACAACAATGAAGTGGAAATATTTCCTGGTGACAGTCGAGGCCTGGTGCTTTTTAGATTCAGAGGATCTCTTGGCATTCTGGTAGAAAACCACCCCACACGCTGAGGCAGCCAGGAGGGTCCAGTACCCCAGAAGGTAAAGTCTTGTCTGTGTCTGGAACAGGAACTGGAGCAGCCACAACAGAGGGTTCCTCTGGATGAGTCTGTACAGCCAGGGCATGATGACCCCTAAGCCTAACACTGCTGTCATCATGTGGAAAAACAGGGAGGAGATCCACGTGCCCGAGTCCATGAAAAGGAAGAGCACAGTGAAAAACAGCCCGAGGAGAATGACTCCAACAACTGCCACCAGAAGGAAGAAGTCAATGGGATCCCCTCTGCCCTCGACTACGTTCAGAGAGCGTTTGATGAGCTGATTGAGAACAAAACTCACCCCCCCGAGCACCAGCAGCGCTTCCCCGGGGGTGAAACACCGGGGCAGCAAGTACAGCAGGATCATACTGAGGTAGACAAAGATGAGCAGCACCTCCAGGACCTCTATCACCTCTGACACAGCCAGGGAGTGTTTCATGGTGTAGACAATGACGCTGCCCGCCATGCCGGTCAGGATGCAGGTGTTGGTTGGCACGGGCTTGGTGATGCCAACAGCCAGGACGGAGAGGAAGAGCGCCAGCAGCATCCCCGTGGAGGCCACCACGACGCCGAAGCGCTCGAAGTACACGATGCCGGCTGCCCTGCAGCGCTCCTTCATGACGATGCCCAGCAGGGGGATGACCATGCTGGCGGGCAGGAGCCCGCTGTTGGCCGCCCCGCGGAACTGGAACACGGCCCCGCCCTGCTGCAGCAGCCGGTCCCACTTGAACTGGGCGTAGAAGGCCTGGAGGGCCAGGGCGAGGGCGCACCAGGAGAACCGGTCCCACACCACGGCATGCACCGAGAGCACCACGACGAACACCACCAGGGACTCGGCCAGCACCGGCTTGTTCAGCATGATTCCGGCTCTCAGAATCTCTCTGGGGAGTCCCGATGTGCTCAGCTGTCCATCAGGAAGAGGTCCCTTCCATGCTACTGAAATTCCTGTTAAAAAGAGGGGGGGAAAAAAAGAGCAAACAGAGTAACTTTAGTCTTGGGGCAACTTTTTACCCTTGGAGCAACTTGCCGACTCCTGAGAGTCCTCCCCCTCAGTCTGGCCGCTCTTGTGCCAGTGATGACACGTGAGAGCTTCCCCAGCCTGCCCGGCAGACAGGGAGGAACTTCACCTTCCCTGAGGTCTCTGCTGCGAAAGCTCCGCCCCGCCAACCTGCACCGCCATGGCTTTCACCGCTGAATTATTTCCTCGTGCCTGCAGCAATTCCCTCCTCCGCAGCTCTGAGGCAAGGTGCAGCCCCCCAAGGCTGCCGCTCCCTCCTCCCCGGACGGGACCCGCCACCGCCCGATCCGAGCCACGCCGGGCGCTCCCTGCCCGCTCTGCATCCCGGCCGCCCCGGGCAGGGAAGCTTCCCCCTGACGTGCTGCAAGGCGCGGCATCCCTCGCCCCGCTGCAGCCCCTGCCTGCCCCTCAGTGTTCCCCGCGCCCCCCTCACTCTCCGCCCCAGCCGCGGCACCCACAACGCAGCCTTCGCTCCTGGGACTCTGCAGCAGGGACAGCGGCGGGAGGTGCGGGAGGCTCTCCCGTATTGCTGCTCGGTGTCCCCGCGGAGCCGCGATCATCCCCCGGCCCGTCCCGTCCCGTCGCGTCCCATGCCATCCCGGCCGGCCCCGGGAGCGCAGAGAACGCACCTCGCTGGGCGCCGCCATCTTGGCGCCGCCGCTGTCACATGACCAGAGGGGGCGTGGCCTAGAGAGTGGGGCGTGGCCTGGAGTGTGAGAGGGGCGTGGTCTGGAGTGAGGGAGGGGCGTGTCCTCCCGCCCCACGTGACGGCGGCGCGGGAGGAGGAGGAGGGTGCGGGGCGAGCGGTCACGTGAGAGCGGAGCCAAGATGGCGGCGGGCGGGCTGAGCGCGAGGTGCGGAGCCGGGGCCGCTCGGGCTGAGGGCGGGCACGGGACGGGACGGGACGGGGGGAGAACACCCACACATAGATGGACACACACACGCACCGGGGCGAACCCGGCTGCGGGCGGGCCTCGCTCGGCTCCCGGCGGGGCGGGGAGGGTTTAACCGCGGCGGGGCGCGCGCGCCGTGCCGGCCCCGCCCCTCTCCCCGCGCGCGCGGCGAGGCCCCGCCCCCCCCTCGCTGAGGGACCCTCAGGGACCCCCCGGCCCGAGCTAGGGCGGCTCTGGGGCTTTGGGGTGGGTTTTATGGTTTTGTGGCTTTGGAGGGCGGCTGCTGCTCGGGAACCGCTGATGTGGTGGGGCCGGGGGGCTCCAGCCCCGCTCGCCCGGCTATGGTGCCCCCAGACCCCCAGGGAGGTGCCCCCGGGCCTGGTTGTGGCCCCAGACCCCTCCGAGGTGCCCCCGGGCCTGGTTGTGGCCCCAGACCCTTCTTAGGTGTCCCCAAACCCCTCCGAGGTGCCCCCAAACCCTACAGAGGTGCCCCCAGACCCCACAGAGGTACCTCCCTCACGGCTCCTGCAAACCCAAACCCAAAACAGGCACGCCGGAGGCGTGTAAAGGAAAGCGGTTTCAATGAATCACGGTTTCGGTGCGTCGGTGCCTTCGTTTGCCCTGAGAACTTCTGTCGTTTGTTTTTGCCATTTATTGTAGAGTTTTTACGCTCTGGAGTTCCCCCCCTGTCTTGTGTTTATTAAAAGGATTCCATCTAAGCCATAAAGGGGACAAGAACAGCACTGTGGCACGCAGAGAGCTTTCCTCCCTTAGCTATCTTTAGCCTGATTAATGAATGGACAACAAACCACGGTCTGTTTTATTCACAGACGAGGTTTGGAGGGAGGGAACAGTAGAAGGGTTGGCTCTGCTGGGCTGGGGTTCTGTTCTTACAATAAATGGCAGAAAAAATGTGCTCAGGACAATGAAGGCACCGGTCTGAGATCATCGCTGAGCTTGGGGCTCATTGATTTGCTTCCTTTACGTTGCTTTCAGTTCTGGGTGAAATTCTGATGCTTTGGGTGCTCTGGGTGGGCTGGAGAGGCTGAACCCTCGGCTGGTGCTCACCGTGTCAGGAGAGGGTCCTGCCAGCAAAGGGCACCCAAATATGGAGGGGCAGCAGGAGAGATGAGGGTGAGGAGTGTCCTGCAAATAATTGCTGCCATTCATCAGGTGGCACCAGCTGTCAGAAGTCACAGGTGCCTTTCCCTGCCACACTGAGGTATTTTGGTGATGTTGCTCTAAAAATAAGGCAGTGAGTGCTCTTGCTTGTGTAGTCAGGCTTTGTGTGGGGAGCTGTGGTGTTTAACTCCTGATTTGTAATACATTGCTAACAAATCATCTGTTGTCTAAATGAAATGCTCTTTTTTGGCAAATGTTTTCTCTGGGCTGTTACAGGGAGGCTCACGTTTCTGGGTGTGTGCGCCAAGGTCAGGATGTGATCTGTAATTCCTTATAGTGCAGGTTGGCTTTTCTACAGAGTTCTCAGGAAGAAACAAGAAGCTGAGGGCAAATGTTCTGGAGAGTGTGTAAAGACCTTGCAGCTTTTTACTTCACCCAGTTTTATGCTCTTCTTGGAGTGGAGGATGCAACTGTGATGGCAGAATTTGTTTGGAGGAGAGCATTGGATGTAACTGAATAAAATATTGCTTTGAACCTCATTCCTCTGAACCTCAAATGCTCAAGTAGCAAAATCAAATTGAGCTGGTAACCTGATATAAATTTGGAGCTTTGCTATGAGTTCACAGGTCTTGCTTTGTCAGTTGTCACCTTCTTTGAGTCTTTCCTTGGTTCTCCCAGGACATCTGAAACTCCTCAGCTAAAAGCTAATGTTCCTTAAATCATTTTTCCTGTATTACAGTGTGATCTGCAGGCTTAAAAATGTGTAAGGTAAATGGAAGTAATGGCCATCATTAAAACACTCTTCACCTTTTCCTTGTGTCTGCAGGAGCAGCAGAGAATTGTGGACAATTCTGTTGGGCAGATCAGCTTTAAGAGAACCAGTAAGTCCATGTCCTGCTGAGCAGGTTTGGCCATCACTGAGTGGGCTCCATGGCCAAATACATCATTTATACGTCTCACTGAATAGTAGTGAAAACATTCACTGTTTTGCTGGTTTTCCCTCTTCCTCAGTGTGGTTTTTGTTCCTCTGTTTCTGCTCCTTGTTCATTCTTCTGCTGCTTGTTTACAGCTGCTGCGTGAACTCCCTGGAAGGGGTATGGAAAAGGGGGTTCCTTTTCTGGAGTGGCCACAAGTGCTGCTTCCTAGGCTGTCTGTCTGGGGTGTTGATGAGTGGTCCAGGGATTTCCAGGGATCAGCCTGTCCTTTCAAGAATTTGCCCAGAGGTTGGAAATCCAAATGTTTCTGGACCCAGCCCAGTTGCCTCCTATTTCCTTGCCCTTCCTGGGATTAGTGAGGCAGGTCTGTGCCTTGCTCAGTACTGCACTTGCAATCAGTTTGGGTCAACACATCTGTCTTTTGTTGTTCCTGTGTCTTTGTGGTGGTGGAATTTCTTTGCTTTCCTTGAATTTAACAGATCTGGTCCTTGGCAGTGCACTTTGAGGAGTCTGTCCAGTGGTATTTCTTTCTTTTTTAGGCCCAGATTGCTGCAGAGTTGAACAAGCACTGGCAGAGACTGTTAGAGGGCCTGTCATACTATAAACCACCAAGGTACAGTCACTGCCTGATTTTAGAAATGAACCTCTAGTGGGGGGTTTCCTGGTAAGGAGCATGTTGAATATTTCTCTCTGATTCCATAAAAATAAATGTTTATTCTCTGACATGATGAAAGTTCAAGAGAGGAGGAACAAGACAAAATACTTAATCCACATAACATTGAAATACAGCCCAGGAAGAAGTAACAGCAGGTTCTGCAGTCACTGCTGTCAGGCTCCTGACCCTTGTCTTTGTGAGCAGCAGGAATCATGCAGCCTGTAGAGAGTGGCTGCCCTTGGCACTCAGTCACTCCACAAAGAGAACCAGATTCCCTCAGTGAAAAGGGTGGAATGGGTACAGTCTGCATTACTGCAGTTATAAAATTGTGAACACTGTTGGGATATATCTGGTAGGGAGTTACAAAATATTGTCGTATGAAATACTGAAAGGACATTGAAGAAAAAGCAAATGTTCAGTTTAAATGGATAAAACTGAGGACTTTGAAATTGTGCCTGTCTAGTTCATTCCTTGGGATTGCTGCATTTTTAATGACTGAGATTTCTTTTGCCTTTAGTACGACTTCAGCAGAAAAAATTAAAGCTGATAAAGATGTAGCTGCTCCACTGAAAGAGTTGGGTCTGAGGGTCAGCAAGTTTTTGGTGAGTGAAGCTGCTGTCTGCTTGGTTTTTATCCCTGGAATGAATTGTTTCTGGGACTCTGATATTTAAGTAACCTTCTTGCTGTTGAGTAGAGGTGAATTTAAGGTCCTTTCAATTCATAATAATCTAAAGGATGCTAGAATTACATGTTGAGGCTGTAGGTCAAACTTTTCCAAAGTGAGGGGTGACCTTGCAGTGCTGTGGTTTTCCTGGTCCTGCTGCACAGGCTTTTCAGCAGCAGCCACCTGCTATTGTCTGTCTTGGGTTCTTCTTCCAGCTCAGCTGAAAACTGTCCCTTAAATCAGTTGCCTGGTTTGGCAGCCCTCTCAGTTTACCTGCAGGGCTCTCTAAGGCAGAAGTTTAGAGTTCAGTGACTGGTGGTACCTTTGTTTAAATGACTCTGATGCTCCTTTAGCTGAATTTAAACTCCTGTAGCTCAGTGACGTCAAAGCTTGTGTGTTTAGCTTTAAACAGAAGGGCTGATTAAAGCATCTGCCTGATGCAAGAGTATTCTTTTGTCATATTTTGGCAATTGTTTTGAAGATAAGAGTTGCCTGATTATTTAATTTATTCAGTTGCCTTTTATTAATTTCAGAGCATTTCTCCTTCTCTTGTTTAGGGTCTGGATGAAGAGCAGAGTGTGCAGTTGTTACAGTCTTACCTTCAAGAGGATTACAGAGGAACAAGGGACTCCCTGAAGGTCCATAGCTCCCATTAATGTTCTATTCACTCCACACCTTTCCTTAATACCAGTAGTTTGTTGATGCACATGAGCACATGTGAGTCTGAATTCTGATGTGGAAATGGCTTTGTAGATTTTATTCTCTGAACCTGCAATGCTCCAGTGCTGCTTTGAGGAAATGTGACAGCAGATATCCAGGCTTATCCCTTCCTGCTGGAATCTGCAGAAACTCAGCTCCTCTCTCTGTCACAGGAATACAGGAAAGCTACAGATTTGTGAAGAGAGGGGAGGTGAAAAATAAATATGTAGTTAAAAATGAATGTTTTATGTTTGTGTTTTTGGAATCTCTTCCCAAAAGAAGTGGAAAGAAAACTTAGTTTTTGTTTATTTCAGTCTTTTTTTGTGCATATATATTTTGGCAGCAGATATATTTACAAATCCTTCTTTGTTTTGTTGTGTTTTGTTTACAGACTGTACTTCAGGATGAAAGGCAGAGTCAGGCTCTGATGCTGAAGGTTAGTCATTTCCACTTGTATCTTCTGTGGAAAAGATCTGTTGTCAGACAACCACTTTATTTCTATGGAAAACCTTGAAATAATTGAACCATTCCTTCATATAAAGTTAGAAGATGCTGCTAAAATAGAGGGATGTGCATGTAGGTTAGAACAGTGCTAATAATTTCTGCAGATACGAAATTTTAGGCTTAATATCGGGGAATTTGGCTAGGTAGATGTACACTCCATTGTTTCCCAAAGCTTGTACCTTGTTTTCTTACTGTCTGAAGTGACATCCTCTGAGATGAAGGATAATGATAATTTCTGACAGAGGATAATAGGGATGAAGAATGAGAAATCAGCGCGCTCTGTCGTTTTTCCTTTCTTTTCCAAGTTTTCTCACTTAACACTGTCATAGACAAGTCAGGTGTTGGTTTCTTTCCCCAGTTACTTAAAACCTGCTCAGTTGAAACTGCACCTGTAGGAATGTTTGAGCACTGTGTATTGCTGTGATGGGGAGGGGAGTGCAGGGGAGCTGGGCACAGGATCAGAGTGGTGTTGATGGCCCTGTTCTCTCCCAGCTGGCTGACTATTACTACGAGGAGAGGATCTGCATCCTGCGCTGCGTCCTCCACCTGCTCACCTACTTCCAGGATGAGAGGCACCCGTACACAGTGAGTGCAGCAATCCTGGACCTGGTGCCACTGGCACAGGCTACCTGCACAGTAATTCCCCACCTGTGATCTTCAAAATCAGACAAGTGCACAAGTGAGAAGTTCCTTTCTGTGTTTTTCAAGGCACAGTACTTCCAGTGTGTGGAGAAGTTGGACAAGGAGCTCGTCCCCAATTACCGGAAGCAGTTTGAAGCGCTGTACAAAGCAGAAGCTCCTACGTGGGAAACACATGGGAATCTCATGGTATTTTGTTTCTTACTCTTATTTATCTAACTTTTACAGTCTGTTACTACATGTGGTGCATTGGAAAATGGATGTGAGTAGGTGCAGTTAAACACGATGTTTCTCCTGGTTCAAGAAACGTAAAATTAGTTTTCTCTCTCTCTTTTTTTTGTTGCTCAGAAAAAGAGGTGCGTGAACCATTTTGTTCCTTGCAATAAATCATGGATACCCGTAGGCTAACAGAAACATTTCTAGTGGCTTTCCTTGCCATTGACACAAGTGCTGGCTACACAAGCTGCTGAAATGCTTCCTCACTTCTCAGTGTGTGCCTGTGAGCTCTGAGGTGTGATGGTGGAACCTTCCTTTGTGCAGACAGAGCGCCAGGTGTCCCGCTGGTTCGTGCAGTGCCTCCGTGAGCAGTCCATGCTCCTGGAAGTCATCTTCCTCTACTATGCATACTTTGAAATGGCACCTGAGGAGCTGCTGGCCTTTGCAAAGATGTTCAAAGAGCAGGGATTTGGCACCAGGCAAACCAACAGGCATTTGGTAGATGAGAGCATGGATCACCTGGTGGATCGTATTGGGTAAGTGTCCTGTGTGTTTGTGGAGTGGGGACAGAGCAAAACAGTTGTCTTCCTCAGGAAATAAACATTTATAATTCTTGCTGCTGCCTCTTAAAATCACCACTATTTCAAACTGAGCTGTTGAAGGCAAAAAAGCTTCTCTGGTCATATTGGAGGTTTACAGCAAATTGAAGGTGTGATTGCAAAGTAGAGAGGTATCCATAGACTAACTTTAATCTGGTCTGTAATTGTGCCTTTGGTAAGAATAGCAGTGGAGATAGAGTGTCACTCCTCCTTAGATGGTCTAGTGGTAGTGAAATTGTGCCTTCACAGTCCTGGGCTGGTCTGGCTGCTCTCTCTGGCCTGGATTGTTACCTGGGTTGCCTCAGTTCAGGCTGTTGTGGGTCTGCTTACAAATGGCATTGCTGCCTTCATTGTGCTGTGTGGGAGTGAGAATCCTGCCAGGTGGCACAGAGTTACAAAGCTGTGGAAAAGCTGTCTTCAAATTTGAGTGACCTTATCTTCTCTGTTCAACCAGAAATGGTAGTTCTGAAGATTGTATTTTGCCCTATGCCAGCATTTTGAGACAGAATTTGGATTAAGTGCTCTTAACTTCCTGTGATTTCTTATTGCTTCGAAGAACAGCTGAACAATGCAAATTAAAGGGCCACTTACAGCTTAAAAAAACCCACCTGGATTCTCAAGTAAAGTTTCTGACTTACTTGTTTTTATTCTTCTCCTGCTTGTAGGTATTTTAGTGCCCTTATTCTGGTGGAAGGCATGGAAATTGACTCCTTGCATGAGCGTGCTTTGGATGACAGGACGGAGGAGCACAAGTTGTCCAACAGTGAGCACGTCCACCAGGTAAAGCAGTGGCCCAGTAACCAACCCCTCCCCAGGCCTCAGAGAGCAGAACTTGCTGTGGTTACGCAGGCACTGCTGTGTCTGTGCATTTCTGATCCTTGGGTTTGCTGACCACGTGTAGGAACTGGCATCCACATACACAGTCAGCTTGTAGAGTGTGAACTGCCTTCATAAGGTCTCAGTTGCTTTGCTTCTGCCTTGTCTGTGTGCAGGAGATGGACAACCAGCTGCTGCAGCTGGGGGATGTGTCCCATCACGCTCCGGTGCTTTTGGCCTGGGCCCTGCTCCGCCACACCATAAACCCCGAGGAGTCCACCAGTGTTATCAGGAGGATGGGCAGCTCTGCAATCCAGCTGAACGTGTTCCAGTACCTGACCAAGCTGCTGCGCTCCCTCAGCAGTGGGGGCAAGAACGTGAGTCCTGAGAATCCCGGGGTAACTGCTCCTGGTGGAAAGCTGGGATGGGAAATGCAGGATTTGGGGCTCTCTCAAACTAAGCCTGGTTTTAAGCAGAGTGTGCAGTGTTCTGTCATCTTGCCTTCTTTCAGTGAGGAACAGGAATCGAGCTGAGATGAAAGAGATTTTTATATCCAAAGAGTTAAAAAAACTCCAACTTTATAAGTTGTAGCAGAGTATTTGTCATTGTGGATCTTCAGCACTGGATGATTTAACTCTGCACTAATCTCTGTATACAGTTTCATTAGACGGCACTGTGTGTGAGAGCAAATGACTTTGTAGATAGAAACCAGGGACAGCAAATAATTTGGATTTCTATGACCACTTAATTAAAAACATGTGAACACTTAATAAAAAAAATCCAAGAACACAAAGTACAAGTGCTTTTTAAAATGTTGATGTCTGGAAGGCATTTCTAGTGATAATAGTAATGGCAGGATTTCTCATTTCAGTCAAATATTTCATGTTAATGTGGAGCTTAACTAATAACTGCTCCCTGTTTTGCTGCCCCTCTGCAGCAAGGATGTGTGAGAAAGGCAGTTACTCAGTGTGTAAAGCACTGGTGAGTAGAGCTACAGTGTGTTTGTGATTCACAGTCTTTCCCATGATGGCCTTGTGTATTCTTGCTTTGCAGTGCACTGCCAGCACAGCTTGCATGTGTATTTATGGACTTCTCTCCTTTGTCCTGACTTCACTGGAGTTACATACATTGGGCAATCAGCAGGTGAGCATCCAACCTTGCTTCTGGTACATTAATTAAAATAACTTGTCATAACTGATGCTAATGACTTGTTAACTGTAATCCTGCCTCTGAGACCACAAGCTTTATGTGGCTTAGATAGATCCAAACAGGTGATTTGCTGGTTTTCCTACTGCATTTACACCATGCAAACAGTATAACACCTCTGCAGACTGGCTGGTCAGTAATGAAAGAGCACATCTTGCATTTGAAGTCCTATGGATTTGAAACTGATTGTTGATGTGTTATTTCCAAAACAATGGAAATAACACAAACTCCATTTTTGAGTTTGACTGGACAGCCCTCTGCAGATGGAGTGGACATGTTTGCTGTGGCCAGGCCACGAGGAGCATGGCTTTGGGCTGGCTGGGGGATCTGGAGCTGGCTGTGGGATGTGCGGCTGGCTGTGTGTTTCTCTTTTGAAACAGTAACATCCTGATGGGTGAACATGGAAGCTTAATTTCTGAACACCTGGTTGGGATGAAATCCCCCTGTGTAAAGTAGCTTTGTTTTTTTCCCATCCTCTCTTCCTTTGTAGGATATAATTGATGCTGCATGTGAAGTTCTGGCAGCTTCCAGCATTCCTCAGCTCTTCTGGAAGACGGTGAGTGTGTTGGCAACTTGTTTGACCTACCTTGTTTGTAACTAAGACCTGATAAAAGACTCCCTCTTGGGAAAGGAACAGAGTGGTAGTGTTTAGTTAGTTGGTTTCTAGGAGGGCCTGAGGAGCTAATGTTCTTTTGCACCTATCTTTGATTTACTTTTGCCCTTTCCTGCTTTTTAGGTACAGCCTGGGCTTTTCTCTTGAAAAGGATACTGGAGCGAGTTTTAACATAGGTGATAGCTGTTAGCAGGGCTGGGGCTGCAAGGATTGAACTAACTGCTGGCAAAAGCATCCTGCTTATTTTTCTGTTGTCACAGAATTAGGATGATCTGTAATGCCTTACAGTCTTACTTCTTGCCTTGTACTTGCAGACTGCCTCATGCTTTAGTCTGTGCAAGGACTGGAGTGATACTTTTGTGCATGATTAATGTTAAATGCACAGCTTAAAAAGGAACTGTAACCTTGTGCTGTACTGAGGCCCTTTTAGCTTTTCTTTATAGTAATAAGACGTTTGTTTTCTGTTTGCACCACCAGGAACCTACTGCAGGTCTGGGTATTATCCTGGACAGTGTGTGTGGAATGTTCCCCCATCTTCTCACTCCTCTCCTTCAGCTGCTCCAAGCCCTTGTGTCCGATAAATCTACTGCAAAAAAGGTACAGGATCTCTCTTGCTGTTTGGGAGGTGATTTATTTCAAGACAGGGCCTGCTCTGTGAGTCTTTCTTTCCATTAAGTGTGCTTATTTCAGTTGCAGTCTTAAATAACAGGCATTAAGCTTTTCTCAAAGACCAGTGAGCAGGGCTCTTTTTAGTCCTGTGCTGCTGCAGGGTGCTGTTTTCTGGCTTTTAGAAAACTTTTAAACTCTAGTGACTCAAGATGAAGACGCTGACTAATTTTTGGATGGTACTTTATTGACAAGTAGCTCTTGATTCGTGAGATGAGACTTGTCTGGATGTGTAGGCTGTGTAATAATATTTTGGTTGGGTCGATGTAGTTGTACACTCTAAGAAAACTTGCCTGTTCCTGGAGATGACCTGGTTGATGGATTAATTGTTAAGAAGCTCTGGCTCTTTGCTGCATTGTTGAGGCTCTTTCTGATGCAGGTGTACAGTTTCCTGGATAAAATGTCCTTCTATATTGAACTGTACAAGCATAAACCTCCCGATGTGATCTCCCATGAGGACGGGACCCTGTGGCGACGACAGGCTCCAAAGCTCCTCTATCCCCTTGGTAAGGAAACTGCATTTCACCTTTTCTTATTGGAATGCTGTGGGGAATTCTGTTCTTTACCTGGCTTCTAATTAATTTTTTACTTTATTTCATCTTCAATCTTCAGGATTAGGTCAAACCAATCTACGGATCCCTCAGGGAACAGTGGGCCAGGTGATGCTGGATGATCGGGCCTATTTGGTACGGTGGGAGTATTCCTACAGCAGCTGGACCCTGTTCACCTGTGAGATTGAGATGCTGCTCCATGTTGTATCAACAGCAGGTGAGACAGCCTGGCAGTATGAAAGAAAGCCAATAATTATTAATTGGTATCAATTTGAGATTAGTAGTAGGACTGAATACTTTGGAAAGAGCATGGAATACTTTCCCAGAAACCTGATAGTGATTATTCTGTAAAACTCACTGCAAAAAAAATTCACTGTGTGCTAAGACCGTGTAGTGAGACAAGATACATTTTAGATGAGGGGAGAGTTGAGATTTTAGCCTGAGGAATGATCATGGAGATGTGTAGTGAGATCAGTGTGCATGGCTCCAGACTTGATTACTGCTTAAGTACAGTTTTGCATTCTTGTGGTGGTTTTCTTTACCCAGATGTGATTCAGCATTGTCAGAGGGTCAAGCCCATAATCGATCTGGTTCATAAAGTGATCAGCACTGATGCCTCAATAGCAGATTGCCTTCTGCCAATCACATCTCGAATCTACATGCTCCTGCAGAGGTGAGTCACTGCCAGCAGAGCTACCTGAGCAGGTACAGTGAGCTGGAAGAACAGATAATTACTAATTTTGGCAAGAGCTTTGCAAGAAGTGCCTGTCAGTGCTTGAACTCCCCAGGCCTGGTGTTCAGCTCTCAAGACTGTTCCTCCTACGCACTGTTTGAAGCTGAATGGCCCCTTTTCCACCTCTTTCCTGAGTGTTGTGCAGTATTACCCATTTAAAGGCTGTTTTTAGTGGTAACTGTATTTATATAGAAGGGGAATAAAACATAGCATTAAAGCAGTAACTCCTAGGTGTTAAAACAGTTGCACTTATTAACTCCTCCCCGAGTTAATTGCCTGGGAATAAGTGTTCTGCTGTATAATTATTGTTCCCTGTGACAGCCTGCTGTCTTGCCAGCCTTGCCTCTGGCAGTAAATTGATCTGACTCAGGTGTGAGGGGGAGGTGGCAAGTCTAGACTGAAAGTGCAGACTCTGATGTCTGTATTTACCTGCTTAGACATTATACATGTATACTTCAGTGAGAGAGGAGCATTTTTGATTAAAACCCCCCAGTAAATAGGTGAGACCACAGGTGGCAGTGCATTTCATGCATGTTTGTCTTTTGTAGGCTAACAACTGTAATCTCTCCCCCTGTGGATGTTATTGCTTCTTGTGTCAATTGTCTGACAGTCCTGGCTGCTCGGATGCCAGCCAAGGTGAGGAAGGGACCTCCTGGGTGTGACAACTGGTGACATTTGTAGGTGAAGGAGAGGGAATATCTGTGCCTTTTCTCTTGCAGGTTTGGACTGACCTTCACCACACGGGCTTCTTACCATTTGTTGCCAATCCACTGTCCAGTATGAATCACATGATTAGGTATTCCTGATCCCCCCCTTTTTTTTTTTCCTTGCCTAACCTGTCATAAAACCTTTTTGCCAGTGTGCAATCTCTGCACCTGACGTCTCTCACTCGTGTCAGAATCCTGCTATTCATGTGGTGAACCCTCTTTCTCTATCCACAGTGCAGAGGGAATGAATGCTGGGGGCTATGGGAACCTCTTGATGAGCATAGAACAGCCCCAGGGCGAGTACAGTGTTACCATCTCCTTCCTGAACCTGGTGACAACTCTTGTCCGGGTGAGTGTGTCTGGGATGCTCTCATGTGGCACCAGATCTTCCTGCAAAAGTTTTCTTGTCCTTTGTCCCCCTCCTGGTTAAGTAACGTTCCTTTTTCTCCTAGGGACAACTTGGTAGCACCCAGAGCCAAGGCCTTGTGCCCTGCATTGTGTTTGTCCTGAAGGAGATGTTACCAAATTACCACAAATGGAGATACAACTCTCATGGAGTGAGAGAGAAAATCGGTAAGGATGTTGAAAGGGAGGAGTAGAAGGAGAAGGGAATAAAAAGGGTCAACTTCTCAGCCAGAATGCGGGAATTTTCCTTCTTTTTTTATCTAGCAGCCATTTGGGATTTGCACTGTACATCTACTGGTGGTGGTAGATGCTGTGATTTGTTTGAAAGTAGTAGGAACTAGGCAGAAGTTCCCAAAATCTGACCAGTCCATTTCATCTCTGTTTTAGGGTGCCTAATTCTGCAGCTGATCCATGCTATACTCAATTTGTGCCCTGAAATGGATCCTCGCAGCAGGTGAGACTGGTCACGGCTCTCAGATCTGCACTGACGTGGGTTACTGTGCAGAACTTACTGACATCTGTTTGTTTTTGAATGAAGACAGCTAGGAGGGAGCTGGCATAGCTGTAGAGTCCTGGTTTCAGCTCTTTTTGCTGCATTACTGAGTACAGGAAGGGTAGAAAAAGATTAAGGACAGAGAAAACCACAGTAGTTTGTAGAACACCTGGTGAAAAGGAGAAACAAGTGCACAGGTTTGCTGGGACAGTCTGCCACCCACTTTCCTATGTGTTGTAGCCACTCTGATGGAGGTAGAAGGGAGAATAAAGGAAGGGTCAGTGTGAGTGTAGAAATGAAGAGGTTACCTTGGGGTAGTTTTCTCGGTGCTATGTGGCAGAATCCTGCCTGTGCTCCTTGTGACTCTGTCCTGTGTTTGTGTGTCCCAGCAATGCCCCCAGCCTGCAGTCCTTGTGCATCTTCAGCCTGGCCAACACGGAGGCAGGGCAAGCTGTCATCAACATCATGGGCATTGGTGTGGACACCATTGACATGGTGATGGCCTCCCAGTCCAGCAGGTGAGTGGGGTGTGTCTGTTCCAGTCTCCTCCATGCACTGATGTGACCGTGAGGGAGAACATCTTACAACCCTCCCTGCAGCATGGAGTCTCCTCTTTGAATGTTGTGCAAATAGTACAGGTTGGTTGCCAGCACAGTAACTTGCTTTGCTTTGTGCTGGAAACACAGTGACGAGTCCCAGGGCCAGGGGCAGCTGCTGATCCAGACGGTTAAGCTGGCGTTCTCCGTCACCAACAACGTCATCCGGCTCAAACCCCCGGCCAGCGTGGTGTCCCCCCTGGAGCAGGCACTCACTCAGCATGGTGGGTCTTCCTTCCCCCTGGGGAGCTGTGCTGTTGGGTCCTTTGCAAGTGGCAGTCTGTGTCTCCTTACAAACAGCAGCTGGGGTTTCCAAAAAGTGCTTGCTAGTGGTGGGAGGAGGCCTCTTCTCCCTCCTCTGAGGCTTCCCCTCTGGGACAGCTTCTGAAGGATTAATCAAACATGGCTTATTGTTTGATGCTTTGTAATGAGATTAGTGTAATTACAGAATATACTAAATCAGCTGCCATTAGTGCTTCTGGCTGGACCCAGGCTTTGTTCTTTTGGGAGAACAACCTAGTTCTTAGTTCCTTCTGCTGTGGGAATCATTATTTGGTTAATAGTTGTATCTCTTTGCCATTTCTTCTCTTCGATTTTACTTGTGTTCTCTGCAGGTGCTCATGGAAACAATCTTATTGCTGTCTTGGCCAAATACATCTACCACAAGCACGACCCTGCACTCCCACGCCTGGCCATCCAGTTGCTCAAACGACTGGCTACAGTAAGATGGGGCACAGTAGTGCTCCTTTGCCTCTCCCCTTGTCACTGCTTCCACCACTGGAATTCTTTCAAGATAATTTCTTCAGGCTATTTTCTATCAGGGAGCTTAATGCAAGTCAGTTGGAGCAGGGTGGGCTGACAGCTGTAAGGCAGAGCACATCAAAAATCACCTAAAGGGCCCTTTAGTTTTTAACAAAAGCTGCTGTTTCAGAAGGCACTCAGCACTCCCTGAGAGGTTCCTTGTGAGTGGGGTGTTACCTGTAAAGTATTTGCACCTCCAGTTGATGTCTTCCCAGTTTTTGATCAACTTCATCTAAAATCAGACTCTTAGATAAAATTCTTATGCCTTTCTTCCTGCAACTTTAATATCTTACTGAGGAGAGCATCCTATTTAAGTTTTTATTAGGACCTTTCAGGTTTTAGACTTAGTAAAAGGGAGACTTTAGATTTGCTAAGCCTTTTAGACTTACTCTTTGTGGCTACTAAACTTCTGAGTATAGCATATAAATCCAGCTCTGGGTTTATTTATTCAAGAACTACAGTTCCAAAGCTGTTTTGCTCTTTCTCCTCTCTAGTTCTTTGATAACCTGTGAGAAAATAGGTGAGGGATAGAGCAGAATTGTCAGAGAGGAATATTTGAATCACTCGGCAGGTTTCTTCCTGCTTAATGCCAGCTTACTTTTGAGTTCCCTGGCACGTGTTCCTCGATGACTGTTCTATATTTTGGAGGTTCAGTACAACACAAATGCCCTTTGGCACAGACCAGCATGGTGTGCAGGTCAGTTATTGCTCCCTGGGGTGCTGTCTCCGTGTGCAGGTGGCTCCCATGTCCGTGTACGCCTGCCTGGGCAGCGACGCCGCCGCCATCCGCGACGCCTTCCTGACCCACCTGCAGAGCAGGATCGAGGACATGCGCATCAAGGTCATGATCCTGGAGTTCCTCACGGTGGCCGTGGAGACACAGCCTGGCCTCATCGAGCTCTTCCTCAACTTGGAAGTGAAGGATGGCAGCGATGGGTCGAAGGTACAAGGGCAGATACCTGCCCAAGGGCTCCCTGGTCTCCTCACAGCAGGATTACAACACCAGTCTCCAAAATCTGATAGTTTTTCCTGTGTGCTTCATGTGCAGATAACGCAGCTTTGTGCTTGCCGTTAGTTAGTTTCACTTTGCCTTAAAACCAAAGAAACTTCCCATTGTCTCAAGGCAGATATTGAGTTAGCATCAGGACATCTCCTGGGGCAGGCCAGGGGTGCCTGTGACCCACTCTCAGCTCTGGGTGCTGGTGCTCTTTAAGCAGCCTTAGAACACTCATTCATGGCACTCTGGCAGTGAGAAAGCTGAAGATTGGGGTACAACAGACAATATAATTTTCCAGGATTGGTGCTTTGCAGTTCAAGGTCTTCTAGGGTTGGGACCTTCTGAAGGCACCTGGCCTTTCTAAGTCTCAGTTTAGCTCATATTTTATTCCCCAGTAAATTTTATTTTGTCTCCTGTGTTATGACCACATTCCTTGTGGTCATATACAAAATACATCACAGCATTATATACTTAGATTATTTCTGTGTATTCTCAAGTGGAATTAAGCCCATGGTGCCTTAGCAGCTCCTGTGATGACATAACCTCCTGCTTCCTTTTGCTTTAGGAATTCAGCTTGGGGGAGTGGAGCTGCCTCCAAGTGGTCTTGGAACTGATTGACTCCAAGCAGCAGGAGAGGTACTGGTGCCCTCCCCTCCTGCACAGAGCTGCCATCGCCTTCCTGCACGCCCTGTGGCAGGACCGGCGCGACAGCGCCATGCTCGTGCTGAGGACAAAGTGAGTTGGGGTCTCCCTGCAAGGCATTTCCCCTCCTCTTTTCCAAAACATTCACATCTTGGTCTCTGTGCCCTGGTGAGGGTGTGCAGTGTGTGGGCTTTGAGCTTGGGAGATGAGAAGCCCCTGTGTGCATGTTCAGAAGCAAATATATTTATTTTATACAAAGCTACATAAATTTGTGCTTACCAAAGCCTATTTTCTGTGAAGTTTGGAACAGTCTAAATGCTGCTAGGCATGTAGCATGGGGGAGGTAACTGATAGTACTTCTGTATCTGTCTTTTAGGCCAAAGTTTTGGGAGAATTTAACTAATCCCCTCTTTGGGACCCTTCCTCCGCCTTCCGAATCGTCCGAGGTGAGTTCCATCCAAACAAAATGGTGTTCTGAGTGATATGTGTGTCTCTTCCCTCTTCTTGCAGCTTTCCATGATCATCAAGTGGGTTAAACACAGGCAGGAGGTGAAGGGAATGTTTTCTGGCTTTGCAGCCTGTACAGCCATAAACTGTCTTTTGAATTCCCTGCTCTTTATTCACATATGAAACAAAAATAGGTGTTACCTGGCAGCTGTTGTGACACTGAGTGGAAGGTGTGCTGTCTGCAGTGTGTCCATAGCTCAGGCTGACTGCTGTCACAGAGGAATTGATCAGGCTCCTGTAATTACTCCTTTCTGGGGGAGTTTTCCCCTTCATTCTGAAAGCCCTGTGCTCTCACTCAGAGTTTGAGCTCTCCTTTGAACAGCATTCTGTCCTTACTGTCACCAGTCCACGGTCAGTGACAGAACTATTGCTGTTGTGGGAGAACAAGTCTCCTGCAGACCTGGAGTGTTGGTCATCCTGAGTGGGTGGGTGGGGATAAATCAGAACTCCACTTAACCTTCAGAACTCAGATTTTCCTTTCTTGTTTTTGTTTATAGCTCAGTGTGTTGGATACCTGTGCCTTAATCATGAAAATTATCTGCTTGGAGATCTACTATGTTGTCAAGTGAGTCTTTGGTAATTTCTCCCTCATCCCTGTACTTTTTAATTATCTAAACTGTGTGTGTTGACTCTTGACAGACCATGTGGGCTTTGAGGGACAAAGCACATGTCATCCTGTGAAAATGTGGGAGTGATTTATGAACACATTGCAGACATGCACTTGAGATTCTTACAATCACTAATTCCAGAAAGATATTACAGTCTTTCTGCAGCCTTTAGGCGAGAATGTATTAGTATTTTCCTTTTGTCCTAGAATGACAATATTTATTAAAACTAATTAAACCTTCTGTAGTCATTGCTGAATCACATTTAGTAGTTTTCTCCCACTTGATTGATTTTCCTGAACACAACTGACTTTGAGTATGTTGAAAAGTCAGGAGTAACTAAAATCTCTGCTTAAAAAAAAAAAATCATAGATTTTCTTCAGGGATCATGTGTTTCCTTCACATTTGATGCAAAAAGTGGGATTCCCTGCACAGGTCTAATATGTGGAATAACCTTCACTTGCAAGCTGTGCCCTTGGCTTTCCTCCCTGAATCTCAGAAGTGTATTTTCTGCCCCAAGAATAAATGAAGATAACTTCTCTTGCTTTGGTCAGGGGCTCCCTGGATCAGTCCCTCAAAGACACACTGAAGAATTTCTCCACCAAAAAGCGCTTTGCCTACTGGTCCGAGTACGTGAAGTCACTGGCACAGCACGTGGCAGAGACAGAGGGCACCAGCTGTGCCTCAGTGACAGAGTACCAGATGCTCATCTCGGCCTGGAGGATGCTGCTCATCATCTCCACAAGCCATGTAAGGGCTGCCCCTTGCCTTGCAGGGTAATCTGATACTCACATTTGGAATAATACAATGTCAACAGCCTCCCAGGGCCAGCCAAGAAGAATTCACTGGGCGTTCTTTAAGGTTTTTAGTGGATATAATCTCAACACAGCACGAGCCTGCCACAAGAGGTTAGAGTGGGTGGTGTTTTGCTGTTTGATCCAAATGAGCACATTGTCTGTCTGAGCAGAGGAGGGAGGTAGTAAATAATTTTTACAGCAATTTTAAGTAATTGTGTGATCCTAAAGAGCTTTTCCTGAGTCAAGTGAGGCTGGGATGCACCATTAGGGTGCTGACTTCTTGTAGGACTTCAGTGATTGCTGTAAAACTCACCAGCTGTAAAATTTGGGGAATTTTTGAAGTAACAAAAGAGTAAACTGATGTTAGGCTGCTAAGAAGATGCATCTTCTGTTGTGCTGGATTGATCTTTATCTTTGTGGATCTAGGCGGATATCATGCATCTGACTGACTCTGCAGTTCATCAGCAGTTGTTTCTGGATGTGCTGCATGGCACTAAGGTTTTGGTAGGTGCTGCTTCCTATCAGTTCTCTCATTTTCTAATTGCTCATCTTCTTTGTACTCTGAGGGGTTCTGTTTCTGCAGCTGCTTGGCATGACAGGGTTTTTTAGATCCTGTGAAACTGGGCTGAAACAAAGTGTCTCTGTCTCTGAACTGATGAGCTGCTTATGAATCTTTATTTTGCATGTGTCATTCTGGTCATCACTGAGTGACCCTGTGAGGGTCCTGGCTCTGACCCCTCAGTGCTGCTGAAGAACAAACCCGGTTGGTTGGTGGTGGTGCTTGGGCTGAGCATTTCTGGAGTGGTTTACACGTGCCTGTTGCAGCTGTAACTCTCACAGCGTTTCTCCCTTAGCTCCAGGTTCCCATGTCAGTGTCCTGCCTGCAGCTGGGCTCCATGCTGTGTACCCTTCTCCTGATCCTCCTCAAACAGTGGAAGAGGTGGGTACCTGGCTTGATTTTTAGTCACTGCTAGAAATAAAAACTTGTGAGATCATATTTAAGTGTGATGCCCTGAGTGAATTGGGAAGGAAGATGAAGGCTTCTCATAGAATTCTCTTTTGAGATGCCAAGTGTCTCTAGGTTGATGTTGAAATTCTGTGAAATCTGTAGTAGCAATACAGTTTATGGTTTGGCTTCCTGCTTGCTGGTGAGAAGTATCAAAAGAACTTTTGTGGTAGTTAGCCCTGCATTCTCACTCTCATTCTCACAGTGAAGGGAAAATGCATTCTCTCATTCTGTGGAATGTCTTTAGTGGGATCCAGGTGGTGACTGAAATTTTACTTGGAAGAACTGCTTTTATTTGTGTGGATCATGTAATTTATGATCCACACAGCTCAGTCAAGCCAATATATTTATTGAGGGATCTTGTCTAATCTGAAGAGCTCTCCCTTTTTGTTGTCAGCGAGTTGAGTTCTGTGGATAAAATCATAAACTCCTTGACGCAGATTCTGGAGGGAGTGCTACAGGCAGATCAGCAGATGATGGAGAAAACCAAAGCCAAAGTGTTCTCAGCTCTTATCACTGTCCTGCAAATGAAGGAGATGAAAGGTGAGGTGGTGCATGTGCAGGGGCTGCAGGGCTGAGCACACCCTGTACAAGGAGGAGGTGTGTGTGGTGCTGTGGCAGTGCAGGGTGCTGAAGGGGGTCACCAACCTGTGGCACTTCTCTCCCTTCATCTTCCTTGCTTTGGCTAGTTTTGGAAAGAGATGAAGTGTATCATTCACACTTATGGCCATGTCTTCCCTCCTCTTGTTCCCTGACAATAACCTCTGTGTTTGATCAGTGTGGTTCCCATGTGTTTTTGGAAGCAGCTCAGCAGGTGTTGGAGGGACACCCTGGTCAGTCTCTCTCACAGAGTGACTGCAGAGCTTAGATTCTGTCATGAGTTTCTAGCTAGGATAACAAAAGACCCAAACACAAGAAAGGGTACATTTTGGTAGAAGCCACAGGAACTAGTCTGGTCATTACCCCTGTCCCCTGTGGGGCATCTGACATGGCAGCAGCACTGGGAGACCCTCAGTGGAATCTGGGCAGGATTTCTCTTGACGACACATCCAAAAGCACTGTGAGGAGAAGTCTGTCAGCTTGTCTTGCTTGGGCCCTGCAAGCCCACAGGTTTTGAAAAATACATAGAAAGTGGAGGGTTTGGTTGGTTTTATTTGTTTTTCTTTGCTGTTGGAGTTTCTAGTCATGCTGGTAAAAGGTGGTGCAATTTATTATAATGGTTTTGAATGTAATATTTATTTGGAGTCACAGAACACAGACTGCAGCCAGTCTGCATGGGCCAGTACCAGAATTCTGGAGCAAAGGGTGGGAATTGCTGTAATGAGCAGTTATGAAATTATATATCCATTGATTTGTGTTTTGACATGAGTTTATATGACTTCTTGGTGAAACTACATGGTTTTGTTATCCAGATGTCCATTTCATCCCTTATTATATCCTCCTAGACTTAAACATCCAACTTAGCCACAGTTCATCACGTTCTGTTGGGTAGGTTTTGAAATGAGAACAGAATAAATACTGAACGTGGCTCCGGGATGTTACCATTAAACTGAAAAGCCGAGCCCAAGGGCTGTGTGTTAACGGGGTCTGTTATGTGTGTCCCAGTGAATGACATCCCCCAGTACTCCCAGCTGGTGCTCAGTGTGTGTGAGACACTCCAGGATGAGGTCATTGCACTCTTGGACCAGACTCGGCACAGCCTGACCTTGGGGGATGCTGCAGAGGACAAGGACAGTATGGAGACTGATGATGCCTCCCGAGTTAAGCACAAGGACCAGCGAGATGGGGTAAAGGACCTGTTCTTCTGCTCTGCAGCCTTGTTTCTTCTCTCTAGACAAGTTTTGTGATGCTTGGAACAACTTTCCCTTGCAACCCGATGCCTTCAAAGCGAGTTTCAGCAGTTTCTGTTTCAGAATTACCCCATATCTTTTTGGCACACTTCAGCCTGGGAGATCAGCTGTTGCTGTCTCTCCTTCACATATGGCCTAAAAACATTATCAGGAGTGCTAATACAGCCACGAAGGGTGTGCAGAGCGTAACATGAGAGATCCCGGGGGCCTTAAGTTATGATTATGAGAATGAATGAACTTTAGGTTGTGTTAGTAAATGCTTTTGAGACTTTTCTTGATACTCAAATCAGCCCTGTAAATCCTGTACCTGCTTCTCCTTTCCTCCTCACTGCAGGTGTGTGTCCTGGGACTGCACCTGGCAAAGGAGCTGTGTGAAGTGGATGAAGATGGAGACTACTGGCTGCAGATTACTAGGAAAGTCCCTGTGCTTCCTACCATCTTTGCTGCATTGGAGATCAGCTTGAGAGTTAAACAAAACCTTCACTTCACAGAGGCCTCCTTACATTTGCTGCTGACCTTAGCAAGGACTCAGCAGGTGAGAGATGCACAGGGGTGAGAGCACTTGGCTGTACACTGAATAGGAAATGGCAGCTGAACAATGAGCTGCAGATAAAGGGGTTTTTTGCTTAGTGTGCCTTGTTTTCCATAGTTTTCCCTGGCTCAAATGGAATTGCTGAGCCATCCAGGGCAGTTTCTGTCATGTAAAGCAGGCACTTTCACTGAATGGAGTCTGCAATGCAAATACCCCCTCTATAGCAGGTGTTGGAACCTGCTTCCTCATTAGTTCTGATAAAGTGTTACTTCCCTGTTGCCAACTGAACTTGTGTGGGGCTTTAGGTGAGAGCAAGGTTGTTCCAAAGCCCTTTGTAAAGATTAGGTACATACCAAACCAGGTGATAAATGGAATAAATGGAGTTATGCAGATTAGATTTTATTGTTGCTTTTCTTGATGTTGAACTTTTAACAGCATGGAACGGCGTGTAGATGAGAGTTCTCTAAAAGGGCAATGACAGTGTAAGGACAGAAATACCTGATGCAAAACAAGTCTCTTCAGTGTCAGAGAGCAGAAACACAGCTTGCAGCAGCGGGTTGCTCTGTGTCTTGCAGGGAGCAGCAGCAATGGCTGGAGCTGGTGTCACCCAGAGCGTGTGCCTGCCCCTCCTGAGCGTGTACCAGCTCAGCACCAACGGAGCCATTCCGGTGGGTGCTGCTTCCTCCCATGTGGGAATGTGCCCAGAGAGCTTCCCCTGCCCTGCTCTGTGGGCTGTGGCCCCAGGGTGGGGGGACAGCAGCCTCCCCACAGACTGGGCACTGCCAGAGTGCTGTGGAGGGAACTGAGGGGCTTGTTTGTGTCTGTGATTTGTTCAGACATCTGCATCATCCCGAAAGTCTCTGGATGCCCCCTCCTGGCCTGGGGTCTACCGGCTCTCCATGTCCCTCATGGAGCGCCTGCTCAAGACACTGAGATACAACTTCCTGACGGAAGCGCTGGACTTTGTGGGTGTCCATCAGGAGAGGATCCTTCAGGTGTGCACAGCCTCCCTCTGGGGTGGCTCCCCTGCCTTCTCTGTCCCTACAGCAGTGGAAAGGAGTCAGAAAGTGCAGGAGCATCGAAAAGAGGCTCCTGCCTTGGCAAGAGTCACAGTGGGATAACACAGTGGTGGGACAGGGAGGACAAGGATACACAAGCCATGCAGTGAGGTGGGGGTGATTGTTGTGGTACCTGTTAGAGCTGGACAGTCACCATCTGCTCAACTGCTCACTCCTGGGGTTGTAACCTTGCTACAAGTGGTTAATGTGCCAACTCAAGAGCAGCTGAAGTGAGAGTTTGAGGGGAGCTCACTTTGTCCTGTGGCTCTGGAAAGAAAAGCACGAGAGTTGTCCTTGGGGGTGGGTTCAGCTCAGCCTGGCTCAGGTAACGAAAATGCTGTGGTGAGGGTTCACTCACCACTGGGGTCAGAAAACTTGCGTCCTGCAGTATTGAAATACCTGTCCTGGCTGGACTGTGTCAGTGCAGGCTGCACATTCAGCTTTCATTTCTAGAGGAAGGAGTGGGATTTTTGTGATTTGTCTGCCATGGCCCCAATTTACTTCTCTGTCCTTCGCAGTGCCTGAACGCAGTGCGGACAGTACAGAGCTTGGCCTGTCTGGAGGAGGCTGATCACACTGTTGGCTTCATCCTTCAGCTCTCCAATTTCACAAAGGAGTGGCATTTCCACCTGCCACAGCTTATGAGGGACATGCAGGTAGGAATCAGGATCTTGCTGTAGATAATACATTGCCTTGGAGTGCAGGGGTTTGGATGTCTTGTGAGAAAATGGTACTATATCACCTTTTTATTGCTGCTCTTTTAATGGGAACTTCAGCTGAGCTTATTTCAGTGTGTGTTCTCTCAGTACCTTGTCTGAGTTGAGTGAGGAAATACAGAGAAGTGATAGCTTGGGAAAATAACTTGTGGAATTCAGTGGCTTACTCTCAGTTCTTAGTGCCAGGTGATTCCAAGGGAATACTGGGAAATGAAGAGACTGCATGGACCCTTTATGATCTCAGTGCTTTGTTTGACTGCATTTTCCAGCCTCCACCACTGGTAGTGAATAGATGGGTAGTTTTGAGCTTTTTAAGAGATTTCTCCCTGACCTTCTTTATTCCAGGTGAATCTGTGTTACCTGTGTCAGGCCTGTACCTCCCTCCTGCACAGCCGCAAGATGCTCCAGCACTACCTGCAGGTGAGGATCCTAAACCACACTGTGCTCCCTGATGGAAGGCAAATGTTATTCAATGTCCAGGCTCTTGGATATTGAGTGGATTGTTGGTAATCCTAGTGGGGATTACTGACAGCCATCATCAGTTAGGATTTGCATTTCTCCACAGCAAAGAGTATCCTGGAGACTAAAAACCTCTGGACAGAGTAAAGGCAGTCCTAGAGAACCAGCAGCCTGTGTTGAATGGTGCTGTTGTCATTATGCACTGCAGCCAGAGGGCTGCATTGCTGTAGGACTCTGGAGTGCCATTCATTAAGCCACTGTTGACCTGGTGTCCTTGATTTAATTTGTTCAAGGAAGATAGTTCTTGTTCTTGGGACATCCTCAGATGCACAAAGTGGAGAAGATGCATTGCTGCTGCTGCAGTAGTTCAGTGTGGCTCAGCTTTGGTGTGCTGATCATTCTTTTTCTGGAACATGGAACCCAAACAGCCTCTGCAGCTGCCTACCTGCAATGCAGAGCCTCCCCAGTGCACACCAAGTGTAGATTCTCAGACTTTGGATGCCTTACTTCCTCATTCCCTTTGTTCACAACATTTGTTTTTCCCTCAAGTCATTTGTCTTAGTGCAAAATAACCGTATTAGTATTCAAGACTTTCTTTCTGCTGTCTCCACAGACCAAAAACGGTGACTCCCTCCCGTCCAGCGTGACTCCCCGAGTGCAGCGCAACCCCCAGGCCTCCTCCAAACACCCCAGCCCCGAGTCAGAGGCAGCAGAGCAGAAGGCCCTGCTCACAGTGCAGTACAGCCTCCTCAAGATCCTCAGCAAGTCCCTTGCTGCCCTGCGCCACTTCACCCCCGATGTCTGCCAGATCCTCCTTGACCAGGTGGGCAGAGGGGAGACGTGCTGCCCCATGGAGGGGGAATTCCCAGCATTTCCAGGGATGGTGTGGGTCTGTGTGGTGAGGCACAGTGTGTCCTGCTTGGGGTAGTGACTCCACTGTCGCAGCGCAGGAAGGCAGGACACAGGGCATTCCCCTTGGGAATCAGGCACTGGTCAGTGTGAAAGGAAGGCTTGGCTGAGCTTTAGTGTGAGCTACACTATACTGTGCCCATGTGACCCTACTGGAGCAGCAGTAAGCCAGTGCCCTCAGTGCACCACTCTTCAGGCAAGAATCCTCTTACTAACCCATAGTGTGTGACCTCGTGGCTGATCTGCAGCTTCAGGAAGGGAGGGTTTAATCCTTGATTCTGGCAGTGTCCTGCTGGGCCCTGTTGGATAGGGAGCTTCCTTCTCCTGTGCCTCTGGTATGTACCCCTGGGTGTTTGAGAACAGTGTGGAAGCAGTCAGTACCTTGGTGTGCCGGTGATGGGAGCTGTGTGAGAAGAGCCATGGAGTCTGGTCGTGCAGTGCTGTACAGAACACTTTACTGCTCCATCTGTAACCTGAGATCTGGGAAGTTACCACAATGCTTCTATTGCTCCATATAAAAAGTGTGACAAGGGACTGGGTATTTCTGTTCCTGTGGCAACAGCACACATGGCTTCGAGGGTCTCTCACCTCTTTCCATGTCTCCACAGTCTCTGGACCTTGCTGAGTACAACGTGCTCTTTGTCCTGAGTTTCACCACACCAGCCTTTGACTCGGACGTCGCCCCTTCCTTTGGGACCCTCCTGGCCACAGTCAACGTGGCCCTGAACATGCTGGGAGAGGTACTGGCCCTCGGCCCCAGAGAGCTCCTTCAGCTGCTGCTTTGAAGAGCAGGACTAGTTCTTTCATATCTCCTGTCTCTAATGCCTTCTTTTTTTCCCTCCAAGCTGGATAAGAAGAAGGAACCTTTCCCTCAGGCTGCAGGGCTGAATATGCAAGAGGGAACCAAAACCCTCAAGTAAGTTTCTAATTCTTTGGTGTAGCCACAGCCAAGCAGCAGAACCCAGAGCTCCTCACATCAGAACTGAAGTTTAGAGGCATTTGTTTAGCTTTGGAGTGTCTCACACAGAATCCTAGAAGTTCAAGTCTACAAAGCAAGAAGGGGATTTTGGGGGGAGGGTGTGTGAAGCCATCCCATCATAAATCGACCACTGAAGATGCAAGTAAAGAGGTGTTTGATGCTTATTTACTAGTACTTTCCCTGATGGCCACAGAGGTTTCTGGTCTGCAGAGCACACTTTTGGGCATCTCTGCTTGAGCAGAGTGTGCACAGTAACACAGTTCCCTCGTGCATCCCCTGTGTGCAGAGCCTTTCTTGGAGCATTCGCCCTGGAAACCCGAGGGTGCTGACCTTCTTGGCTCCTGCTGACTCGTGTTTCTTTGCACAGGTCTCTGCTCATGTTTACAATGGAGAACTGTTTCTACCTGCTCATCTCCCAGGCCGTGCGGTACCTGAGGGACCCGGCCGTGCACCCCCGGGACAAGCAGCGCATGAAGCAGGAGCTCAGCTCGGAGCTGGTGAGCACCTCGTGCCATCCTCTGCCTCTCTGGGATCAGCGTGTCTTGGGGGAGAAGGTCCCATTTCCCAGCGTGAATGAACAGCTTGGGCTGCACACACTGGCACGTTCCTGTGCCAGGGGGAGCTGGGGTGAGGAGGGAGAGGGCGTGTGGTGGGAAGAAGCTCTGACTTGTTCCACACTTCTAATTGCAGAGTACGCTGCTCTCCAGCCTGTCCCGGTACTTCCGCCGGGGTGGTCCCTCTTCACCTGCCAGCGGGGTCCTCCCCTCTCCCCAAGGAAAGTCCACCTCCAAGCTGGGTCCAGAGGGGCAGGAGCCCTTGTTTCAGCTCGTGCAGGCCTTTGTCCGGCACGTGCAGAGATAGATTCTGTCCTGGCCCTGCCTCCCTTTTCAGGACCTGCAGCGGAACGATTCACATCCACCACAGAAGGCATCACCTTTGGCAGAGCTGGAACAAGGACTGGGGAAGGGAGGGAGGCCAGGTGTGGGCAGTGGTGTCACCCAAGCAGTGAGATCCCATGGAACTCTTGCCACCCAGGAGCAGAGGGAATGTAAGGAGAGCCCAGAGCGGCTCTCCGGTGACCAGCCCGCGTGCACAGCCTGCTCACTCCCTCTGCCAGAGCATCCTGGCTGGGCACAAGCACTGAACAGTCAAAACCTTTATTTTTATAGCTTGTACCTCAGCTTGGGGAGCTGTGGCTGGATGGAGAGAGGAGCCCCTTTCTGCTGGGCATTAGCTCTGCTCCTAACACAAGGTGCAATGTGCCTCTCCCGCACAGAGTCCAGCTAAGGCACACCCAAGGGATCAGCCAGCAATTCAGAGACCTTCTTTCTACTGCTGTTTTTGTACTGAATGGTTCAAGGCACGATGGTGTATGTGTGCTCACGCCTTCCCTTCACCCTGCAGTCTGTGTGTTGTGTGTGTTTCTGAAGAGCAAGGCCTCACTTAAGGTTTTTACGTCGAAATTCCATTGCTCCAGTCTTGCAGTTTTTTGTAACTGTGCCCTATTTATACTGATATTAAAACCTTTATAGACAGCAGCTGGGTTTGTGGGTTTGTGCTGGACACAGCAGCTCCAGCCCTGCAGTTTCTGGGTGGTGGTTCTGCTGAGCTGAAGTGCCAGCAAAGGCTGTGGTGTGTGAGTGACAATACCCTTCGAAATGACTGTAATTAAAGGCTGATTCCCTCGGCTTCCCCACACCCACTCCCTTTCTCATGTTGGGGAACTCGTAGGAGGGTTTAAATGAGCAGCACTAGAAAACACTCCTCAGGGATGCTTGCCCTGCTCTCCCTGTGCAGCACAGGGAGGGCACAGGCTCACACTGGAAGGGACACTGCAGTGAAACTGCATCCTGTGTTGTGGCTCTTGAATAAATCAGCAAACCCTTTAAGGTGCTGAGCCTCAGTGATGGAGACAGTAAGAGAAGGTTGGTAATTACTGCTTAAAATAAAGCCTGAAATCTATAGAGACTTACATAAGGTAAAAAAATCAAATTTCAGTGTAGCTGTGAGCTAGTAACTTACCAATTATTTCCTGAAGAGGCACTTAATTGTTTAACCAGCCAGAACCTTTTGAATCTCTATGGTTTAAGAGACTGGAGTGAGAAAATGAGATTATCTTGCTTTGAGGTTTGTTTTCATCCTGTAAGCTTAAGTGCTGGCAATATTCTGGCACATTTGCCTTATCTGGTTTCACAAGCCCTGAAGGCTTTGGAGAGATCTGAACTAGCTGACTGGAGTAAATGATGTTAAAGTAGAAGGGAGAGAGGCTTATTTACCCTCCAAATCCAGAGGTGAGCTGCTCTGACAGTGGTGAGGTGGTGACAGTGATGAGCCTGGTGGTGATTCCATGGAGGGGACTGAGTGTGACTGGAGAGTTGAAGGTAAAGAACGGCAGAGACAGCAAATGGGTGAGGGAAGCAAAGCCCCTGGTGCATCTGAGCAGGTTCAGTTACAGCAGGGGCTGTTTCTTGGTGGCTCTGGTAGGAATCTTTATTATTAGAGCTTTGGAAGTCACAGTGTGCTCATCACTATGTTGGTGTTGAAAAAGAATGGGTAGGATGAGAATTTAGGGAGAAGTCATGCATTCTTTTAGACGTTTACTCAAGCACCAGAGTGAGTTTGTGGTGCTTGGCAGGAGCTCTGGGTGCCAGACAGAGCAGTGGATGCTGTTGGTTCTGTGTGTTTCAGAGCTACAGCCACAGAGGGGATGGACCCAGCCAAGGGGAGCTCCCCTGACATCTGCAGAGCTGCAGCACAAGTGTCACCTTCCTGCACAGAGGCAGGAGCAGCAATAGATTTTTCATGTGCTTTCTGCTACTGCAGAGGGAAAGAATTCCTTCTGGCTGCTCTGAGGGAAGACACACCATTTTCTGCATCATTAAGCTGCTGCTGGTTTTGCTAGTACTTTTCTTCCTCTTTAATGAACCAGGGAGAGGAATAACAGGGAAACACTGGCCTGAGGGAAAGGCACACATGGAAGGTGGGAGGGAAATAGGCAGGGGTAGATCTCTAATAGACCGTGGGAGTGGTAATCCTGGCAATTGTAAGCCCAACTGAAACAGGAATATCATTTGATTTCCCCGTTCCCTTTCATTTAAGTAGAACAGCCAAGTGCTGTCCCTGCCCTACAGAGCCTCTCAACAGCTGCTTCTCCCAGGAGTTCCTCCCAAGCTGGGTGCTAGGGCCAAGGCTTTAGGATTTTAGATCAGCAGCAGATCTAGTTTCCATAACAACAAAAAAAGTCTGTTAGATCTAGAATAGCACTGGGTCTCTCAGCAGCTGAAGTCATCCTGTGCTCTATTTTTGCTCCAGGTGAAGGAGGAGCTGTTATTTCCCAGAGCCCCTGAAGCTGTAGTACAACTGAGATGTGTCATCTGGGAAAAGAGCTGCAAGACATTTCCAAGGCCTGTTGGGCGTTTCAGGTGGGACAGGAAGGATTAGCAGCTTTTGTTTTGCTTTTATGCCCAGTTTCCAAGCCAGGGATAGCAGGAATTCACTGCTTTCCCCTGAGCTGCTCCCTCTGCCTCCCTGCGTGTCCCCCTCTTTGCTAGAGAGTAAGGACAGCCCTGAGCCCAGAGAAGATGCTGAGGCAGGAGGTCAGGCAGTTTGTTTATTGGCAAATTAAGTGCTGAAACCCATGAGCCCCACAAACACAGGTGCTCAGTGCCCTGTTACATTAGAGTGGTCACGATACCATTGGGGAAAGTGCAAAAGATCAATAAACAAGCAAAGTTACTTCTGACATACCCAGGGGAAGGTGGTGAACAGAGAGCTTGGTGCAGGTGGGTTTCTCTTCCATCCAGCTTGAGTGGAAAACCAGTGACACAGCAGTGAAGTCCTTTGGGGGAGCTCTAGCTAAACGTTCATTCTGGGATGAGCAGGCGCACACACACCTGAGCTAAACCAGCACCTCTCTCCGGGGCAGCCTGGGCTGTGGGGGGTGTGTGTATGGCCAAGAACAGCTCCTTGCTGGAGGTCACAGCAGGTGGGAGTGGCCCTTTCTGCACTAGGATGCACCAAGTCTGTTCACTGCTGAGATGGGAGGGGAAACATTCATTAAATCAGAGACCCGGGGTGAAAACAAAGTCAGGCTAAAACATGCCTGGACAGACGCACTGACAGAAAAGCCTGGACAGTAACACGGGGAGCAAAGCTGTAAAAAGGCTTGTAAACTTTGCAGTCCAAGAGCAGTTTCTCAGAGGAAACGCAAGCGAGATGATGGTCCCTTGCACTGAGGTTTGGGGTTAGGCCCTATGGTACCAGCTTGGTCTCCACAAGGCAGTTTTCCAGAGGACAGGTGTAGGGAGGAGCCACCAGGCCCCAGGACGGTGAGCGTGGCTCCAGGCCAGCCCTGCACTGCTGTTCTCCCACGGCTGGATGGGTTTAACAGGCTCCTAAAGCTTAACTGCAGCTGCCTTGCCTTACTGGGATGTGTCAGAGGGGGGTGTGGGACACTTCCCTACTGGAATGCTCGATGGCTGCACTTGGGCAATCCTACTGCTGGAGAAGAGGGAGGAGGACAGGGGCTGACAGGCACCGACCCACAGCAGACACAGGGAGGTGGAACTGGGACTCCAGAGCAGCTGCTGAGGGACACGGCTCGCCCCAGGAGAGCCACTGCGAGGAACAAGGGAAGGGGAAATAATGGAGGAATCTTGTGCCATCAACACTGACCTCAAAGCAGGCTGCACTGGGAGGTAACAGATTCAGTCTTGGGTGCCATCAGCCCTTTCCCCAAACCTCACCATAATGGTTTTAACACTTCTTTCCCACAATTCCCACACTAGCAATGGAGTGTCAACCCTGAAGAGAGCAATGGTCTCGGATGAAGAAATCCGCATACAAGTGCCAGGAGATGAGGGGTGTGTTCTGCTTGTACATTCTTCCTGCAAACATTTAACTTAACAGTTCCAAGTAAGTGACAGGAACTTTCCCTTTCTGGTTCCCTCGTTCCCCTATGAGCCAGTCTGGATCCATGCCTGGCAGGCTGTACACAGTGATCATCTGGGGAGAGAAGACAGCATCAGACGGGACCTCAGTCTAAAGGCAGAGCCAAGTTCAGTCGGAGGGGACCGAAAGAACAATAATTCTCAAAGTTCATTTACCAGGCAATCTGTGCCCTTTCCCTGGAGCTGTCTGCAGCTTTAACACAACAGCTATGGGAAGCTGCCCAGTGATGTCCCTGCTGCCTTTTCATTCTCCAAAGATACCTGAGATATTTTTACATGTTGCTATATAATCCTTTCTGATTACAGAAGTTCAGTCCAGAGAACAGCAGAGTTTGCAACTTGCTGAATTTTCTTTTTTTCTCAGCATGACTAGAACAGGCCTCCAGCCAGCAGCAGCTTATCCCACAGCTCTGGATTAGGCAGCTGTATTTGAGGGTCACAGTGAAGGCACTGAGTATTGGGGTATTTTATTTTGAGTCCAGTTGGACTCCAACAGGAATCGAGGAGTTATTGGGGTGATGTTAAACAGCAAATGGCTGTGAACACAACTCGCTGCAGCTCAGGGGATACTTGTGTCCATGTAAAGACTCTAGTAGTGCCATAAGGCAGGTTTTAGGGGCAGGAAAAGTGACTAAAGGCCTTGCTGGGCACACAACAGACTGCTGGGCAGTTACACCAACCTCATCTGCAAGGAGAGCCAGCTCGGTGCTGTCGGCGGCTTCGTAGTCGTAGAGGACTCTGGCCTTCCGTGTCCCGCTGGCCGGGGGCTTCACTTCACTGGGGTTCAGCACCCCCTCGGCCACGGTGTTGGGCACCCCAACAACTGTGGGCACCACTGGGATAGTAGGCACAGCAGGGAGTGTGGCAGCAGCTGGAGCAGAGGGAGCAGCTGCAGGGGACGTGGAGTCTGCGTTGCCTACAAATGTGCCTGAAAATCTTCAGACAGGAGGAAAGAGCAGAGCTCAGTGAGGCTCCAGGCTGAGGAACCACCCAGAGCCCACGTTGTCAGCAGTTACCCTGCAGAGGTGATGCTCCAGCCTGAGCTGTAACACCCACACTGCCCTTCACATGGGGAAACACTGTTGTCAGGTGCTGAGACTGTGCAAGGGTGATATTTGTCTGCTTATTTCAATGCCAGTGCCCTGTTTCAGTATGGCACCAAACTTGCAGGGGCCCAGACTGAAGTGTGGCACAGCAGAGGGGGCTGGGCAGGTGCTGCTCTTGGCTCTGCAGCTGCAGTCCACTGCCCTGCTCTCACATGGTCTGTGTTACCGGTTCTGCCTGCTAGCTCTTCAGGAAAGGGTTGGACATTGCTGCTGTTAAACTGGATGCCCCAGCTGGAGGTTCCCAGCTTTGCGGGCTCTCTACAGAGACAGTAATGGAGCTCAGGCTCCTTTATCTCCTTTATCGCAGCTCTGGCCCTTTGAGGCAAGTTCTTGGAGACCCCAGAGTGGCTGAGGGGGACAGAGAGCCCTCAGAGCTCATCCTGGCTAACACAGTACTTACATTTCTCCTTTGGAGCTGCAGGCATGGAAAAGAACAGAACAGGAGCAGTGAGTGATCACAGAGAGGCAACAGCCCCTCCTGGGCCAGGCCCCCGTGCTGATGTGATGGTACCAGGCAGAACAGCCCAGCCTAGCCCATGGGATGTGCAGCCAGTGGCACTGAATATGGAAGTTGGAATTCGTTACTGCTGCAGCAGAGCACGCTCAGGCTCATTGCTTGGCAACAGGAATTTGACTCCCATGTGATTTAACTAATTTAGAGGAAGAATGTTCCAACTCCCATGGCCTGTCACGCTTTGAGAGGAATGTATAAACCCCAGATGAATCCCATGCTCCAAATGCACCAGCACCAGGACTGGTCACTGCTCTAAACCCTGTCAGAGCTGGGAGGGGACTTTGTAACTCTACCCAGGGTTATGATGTGGGAGGGGAAGGAGGCCTGAGTGAGGGCAATGAGATCAGCAACCCTCAGGGAAGTAAAAGCAGTCCCTTGTCTTACCTGCCCAGCTGCTTCTGCAGGTCCAGCATGAACTGGTAGCACTGAGCGTAATAGTTGGTCTGAGACTCCACAAACTCGTGGAGACAGCGAAGATGATTCACCTGGAGGGAAAAGGACCATCAGCTTCACAGGGTTTGGTTGCCAGGCACAGAAACTCTCCTGCTGCAGCTACTGCTACCCCTGAAGGAAGCAGGCTCTGCATGCCCGGGTGGCCACCCCACAGCTCCACTCAGAGAACAAGGCTTTGCTGGCCTGGAAGCACTTTGAGGACTGCAGAAGCCACAGTGGCACTGCCTGTGCACAGTTCATTGTGGTTTTAGTTTGAACAGTCCGGGTCTTACAAGGAGGTTGCTGCAGCATCCAAATTTACCACATCTCCCTCTATTCCCAGTGCAGGGCTCCATCATCCTCTTGGCACTCCTAAGGAAGGAGCCAGAGTCCCTGTAGTCCCTGTCCCCCCCGTGCCCGGCCAGACTCACGTGTGTGCTGCTGATCCCCTCCAGCAGGAGACGGGTCACCTCTGCCTGGCGGTCGAACTCGGTCTGTGTGAGCCTCAGCTCGTGCTCCGCCTGCAAACAGGGTGGGGGCTCAGGCAGCACAAGGCAGGACCCCTGTTCTGCCTCTGCAACCCCCCACCAACCCCCTCTGGCTCCCAGACACGGGTGCTGCAGCTCAGTGGGATCCACATGCACCCGTGACACCGAGCACCAGGCACAAGACACCCTGGGATGGGATCCCAGAGGCTTCAGGCTGTGTTTCAGCTTGATTCCTGGTTGATCCTACTCTGGATCATTGCAGGTCATGGAATGGCAGCTCAAGTCTTGATGCATCAAGCTAGGAAGCTCCTGCTCCCACCAGACTAGAACATGAAGATGGAGAGGCTTTGCTAATCCTGAGGTATGTGGAGAGCCAGTCCCATGCCAACACCGGTCTTTTTATCCCCCTCGTTCTGTGCCTGCAGGCAGAGGAATGTGACAGCCTCCCTGAGCTGCTCTCTGGAAGTGCAGTGGTTTCCTTTTTATCACCACAGAACAAAGGCAGAAGCCAGGCACCATTTACCACGTTGCTGCTGCTAATTAAGTCTCTGCAATGGAGATGAACATCCCAATGCATCTTCAACTCAAGGCTCTCCTTTGGAGCTACTTGCTGGTTTTGAGATGGGAGCATTGAACACCAGTGAAGAGCAGGCAGCTCCACAGCAGGCACTGGGAATTCAGAGACAGACTGACACTGGAGACCCTCTTGCCCAGCCAGCCAGAACATCTCTGCCCCCTCAGCAAACATTTACACTGGGGCAGTTCTGCAGTACCAGAACACCCGGGTGGATCCTAGCAGGGAGAAGAGCTCCAGAGCTGCTCTGGTGCCAGCTCTGCCCTCCTGCTGCCAGGTGGAAAGGGGGGACAAAGAGCCCCACGTGTTCTCTCCAGCCTGTTTCACTCCTTACCACCAGGCACAGGGTGCTGGTTTCCTCCTGGGATGTGCTGTGACTGGTCACAGCAGAGTGCTGCCCACACAGCTCCAGCTCACTGGAAGGTGAGCCCTTTCCCCTCCTCCAGAGTCCTTTGGCTGCTTTGCAAATGTCCTGATCCTTCTGGCACAGGAGTGACATGCCTGGAATTGAGCCCAGAGGGCTGATCCCCCCAGGCTGACAGACTCAGAGCAGAGGCCACATGGATGGTGACCCCAGAGGAGAGCCAGTATTCCCAGCAGGACAAGCTGGAGGGGCTGCTGGCACCAGCACAGCTCTTGTCTGGTACCAGCGTTACCCCCACCAGGGTAGAGCCAGGCTACAAAAAAGAGATGCTTTGACTGTCTTTTAATCAGATTTATCTATTTTAAGCTACAACTGATCTATTTTCTGCCATCCCCTGTATGAGGGGAATTATTTAAAGGAGAAGGGGGAATGCAACAGGAAATGCCTTCAAAGCACCAAGAGATTCTTGCTCCAGTGGGCTGAGACTTCAGTATTCAAGTTATTCAGAACCTGTGCCAGGCAGACCCAGCTCCATTGGCACTGCCTGGGATTGGCCTCTCCCTGCCAGCTCTGAGCAGTTGCAGGATGTAGTTTCCCATAAAGCCAGCACTGGATGTGACCTGGCAGGTCCCTTCCAGTCTTGTGCTTCTCTCAGACACAGAGAACTTTCATGGTTACTGACATACTTTGGGCTATCCAAGCAGGACAGACCAAAGAGAGAGGATGGAGGAACACATCCTGGCATGGTTATAGCTTTCTGCAGTCAGCTGGTTTGTGTGGGGGACTGAAGGGGTCAAAGAACAGGGAGAGCTGGTTCAGGATCAGCCAGTCCATTCTGCTGCTGCTCTGGAGTAAGGCAGGAACAGCTGCTCATGCACAGCAAGCAGGAATGTGCCATTCTGCCATTGCACTTCAGGCTTCAGGCCAGTGTCTGCTGGGGGTGTTCGAGGAGTGAAAGCCAACAGCATCCCAGAAGGTGTCTCTGGAAGCTCTGAACCATGCTGGAGCTCCACACAGAGCTCACCCTGCTCTCAGTCCACCAGCAGCCCCTATCCATCTTCATGAACAAGTCACACTGCCCTTGCAGAGCCTGAGACCTGGGATTTGCCTCCATAGACCCGCTCCAAAGGGTAAGCGCAGTTCACCCAGAAAGAATCAGGCTCCACAACAGGTTCCAACCCTCCCACCTGCCCTCCTGACAGGGCTGTGCCCTCCAGCAGCTGGGGATGTGCACAGGGAAACTGTCCTGGCTTCAGCTCTGCACGGAGCTGCTGGCCAGGCCCAGCCCAGGAGCTCCCAGAGGCACATGGACAATGTGGGCAGGCAGGGCCTCAGCCACAGAGCAGGGCTGAGTCCCAGCTGGTGCATCCCCTCTGCTCCTGCCACAGGGGCAGGGCTCTGAGCTGCCTTCTGCCGCACACAAACACACTCCTGCTTTGTCTCTCACACCAGGAGCTGCCAACTGGGCCCTGGGCAGGGCTCTTCCCAGGTGGAGCCAGTCACACTGAGCCACACAATGGCATCAGGACTGGGGCTGACAACAGCAGCGCCCCCTGAGCCTGCCCGTGAGCAGGCAGGGTTCCACAGCACCTCTGGCCCCAAACACCCCCAGCACACCCACGAGGTTTGAGCACGATTTCAGCTGGGTACTTACTTTTTCCACCTCGTCGCTCCAAAGCTGCAGGGGCCACAGAGCAACAGGAAAGGAGATCAGTGTTGGAGACGTCAAGAAGCACTTGGCATTAACACCAGTGGGCAAGAACGCTCCGTGGGCACAGCAGGCCAACTCCAGGGACAAGCTAGCCCTTCACCCAGCAGCAGCTGCCACATCCGTGCCCCTTCCCCTCATTCCTGCACCCTCGAGCTCAGTTTCACAATGAGAAAGCAAATCCATGCCACCAGAGCCAGCAGCACGCCAGCTCTGCTCCCTGCCAGGGCTGCTACAGCCACTGCATTCCATGGGCTCCAGGAAGACAAGCATTTACATCAGAGTGCCCTGCACAGCAAGGGTCACTTTACTAAAGCTGCAGAGCTTGGTGCTGAAGGACAGCCCTTCTTTTAGGATTGTGGGGAGGCAAGTGAGGTGCTTGAGCCCATGCATAGGGCCTGGGAGCTGCCATGATCTCATGGAGTGCCTCACCCACAGGTCCAGAGAGCTCAGATAAATGGGATAATCCAGGCAGGCTGCTCTGCCACCAGGCCTGTGCAGCTACAGCAAGGAGGAAGCAATGGCTGGATGCTGCCTGTGAGCCAGGCATGACAACCCACGACTCCTTCCTACTCTCCTCACCCGCGGGGCACACTCAGGGCAGCTGCCTGTGGGATCTGGCCCCAGGACATGAAACAATGGACAATAGGAGTCACACACAGCAAGGGAAAGGAAGAGAGGAGGCAGAAAAACATATTGATCCTTCCCAGAGGTCCTCGGCTTGGCCTTTCCTCAGCAGACAATTACCACCTCAGTGCTGCCAACGTGGAACCACACTGAGCTAACTGGGAGCCAGCAAGCAACACCCCACACCAGTGGGGCTCAGCCTCACCCCCCAGTGTCACCTCTGCAGGTCAGGGAAGGTCACCAGAGCAGGGCTGAACCTGCACTGGGGGCACCTGTGCTGGCCATGGTGGCAGAGGGAGAACAGGCCCTGCCCAGCCCCAGGCTCTCCCTGTGGAGACTTGCTCACCAGCTGAACTCAAGTGGGCTGAATATAAGCCAATATAAGGAGCACCTGCAGGACCGGCCTGCTCCTGGGAAGGGTTGAAGCAGGAAGATGTTGTGGCAGGTTCCTGGGATTGCTGCCTGCTCTGCCTCCTGCCCTGAAACTGCAGCTCAGCTCCTGCTCCACGGTACATGGCGTCTCTTCTTATCTGGGCAGAGTTATCACAGTGGTCCCTTGGGGTTGTGGGCTGTCCCTGCTCTGTGCTCTGGGTGCTGAGATGGGTGTTTTCCCTGGCCTTTAGGAGGATGTTTCATCACTGCAAATCAGGAACTGGTCTGAGGAAGGCCTGGGCAATTTCAGCCACGTGTGGGGATAGAAGGCCCTTCCCCTTCTCAGTCTAAGAGCTCCTACTCAGGAATGGGGACATCCCCTAAGGAGCTGAGAAGCAGGTCCTGAACTGCTGCTCTGGCACCAAGGCCTCTGCCAGCACATCCCTGTGCTTTGGAACAGGGTCTACCACAGGAGCAAGGGGAAGCTTTCACTCTGGTCCCAGGTCTTCCTGCTCAGATGCTGTGGGCAGTACTGAAGGTGTGTCAGGCCCATTTAAGCAGTGCAGCACCCATTGACTTTGTAGCCAGATTCCTCTTCTGTTGGCTTTGCTGTGGCACCTCCAGCTCTGACTCCAGCGTTCTGGGACAGTCCAGCTTTGCCCAGGTCTATCCCTGGGCTAAGGCACTGTGTGACTACATTTTGGACAGCTCAGGGAGCAGAATAGGCCATGACCTGCATTTGTCTTCCTCCACCCCAGCTCAAGCCAGAGGAACCATCTCTAAGGTACTCAATCTGTTTTTCTTGGAATCATTCCTAGGAATACAGCATAGCAGGGTCTGAGAGAAAGGGATATTTGGGTTTACACAGCCCACGTACACCTTCTTACACAAAAACAAAAGGTCAGTGTGGGAGAGAGGAGAAATGACTCCTCAGCCTCCAACTTAAACAAAACAAGGGAGGTGTGCTTTTCTCTTTGATTTAACTCCATCCAAGCCCTCCTGTAATGGAGGGGCAAAAAATCAAAGCACTGTGTTATCCACCTCTCCAGAAACCAACAACAGGGATTTAGAACCCAAGTCAGAGCCCTGCTGAGGGCATGTGGTCCAGGAGAGAGCTGAGCTGCTTGCTCACCTGTGGGACCAAGCTGTCACCTGGGGCACAAACAATCCCTCCCTCCAGAAAGGAGCCGAGCTCCAGAGCGAGGGGAGCAGCAGCCACTGCTCACCACTGGCAGTGCACACTAAGGCTGAAGTGGCACAAGAACTCTGGCCTGGAAGAGAAGCAGAGCAACAGGATGAAGAGCTCCTACCTTGCTGCAGTGCCTGACCCCTTGGGATGAGTGCTGGGATTAGAGAGCTCGATGCAAAGCAGCTCTGCCTGCACGGGGAGCAGCCCCGGCTCAGCCCGTGTTTTGCTCGTTAGAGATGCAAAGTGTTATCCAGGTCACCCCTGCCAGTGCAGCTGGACTTCAGGTGGCCCTTCACCCACCAAACTGCAGCCTCTGGAAGAGTTTTGGAAGCCACAAGGCCTGTCACTGGCCAGGCCAGCAGGTTTTCTATGGGCACTCCTGGCAGGAGGCCCTGCTGTGCCACCACCCAACGCGAGTGAGGGCTCGAGGTGGGCACTGGCTGCTTTCCTAGAGCCCTGCTTGAACTGCCCAGTGCCATCAGCACCAGCAGAGCTCTGAGGAGGGAGCACTCAACTAGGCAGAGATGTCCCAGGGTAGATACTTGTCAGCTAAAAACCTCCCAAAATCTCTTTCTGCTGCGGTGTTACTGGGCGTGGCACCTGCTCCCCTTTGCAATAGAGCAGATCCAGTCACAGTTTGGTGAGGGCTGGATTTGTCCAGCTGAGCATGTGGGCACTCCACAAGAGGCCAATGCACGTTGTCCAGACACTTGTCTTCAGGTCTGCTTTAGCCCTGGGGAATGGTCAGGATACCCTGCTCTATCCAGAGGCAGGGAAAGCCCAGTCTCTCTCTGATTCTGCCAGAGCTTAACTGCAGTCCATTATCCCACTGCCCTTGGAACAGACCTTCCCAAGGGAGAAGCCAGAGCCACAGGCTGGCTGTGAGCTGCTGCACTAGGAAAGGAGAGAACTGAGCAGTTCCTACAGCATCAGCTTCTTCCTCAGGGCTCACATCACTGAGCCTGTTACCGATGGAAATTGTTTCCTAGGGGTTGTGCAGAGATGTTTCTGATCCCAGCATCACTCTCCAAGAAGGTCAGGACAGATCCCCCTGGGAACTAACACTGATGCTGTCAGCTCAGACACACCTTTTTCTCCAAATGGGATGAGTTTCCCATTAACCAAATCCAACTTGTTTCCATGATGTTTTTTTGTTTGTGAGAAGGTTGAGCTGCCCTTTTTTGTATCTACAGATCCCACTCCCAGATTATTCTATTAACAGGCATCAGTGTTGTTCTGAATGCTAGTTAGGAAGCAAGATGAGCAGTTTTCAACATTTTAATGAGAAATGTGACATTGTGCAATGGGGAGCCATGAACGCACAGCAGGGAAAGCCAATTGTTTGGCCACAGCCACTCAGTGCAACAGAGCAGAGATGCCACGGGCTGTTCCCCCGCTCCCGGCACATCTGCCCATGTAACAGCTGCCAACAGACAGGCCCCAGGATGGAAGGGGGGAAAATGACCTCTATTTGCAGAACAGACCAGCCTGCACTGTCAGCCTAAAGTGTTACTGACACTGGTGGCAAAGAGGTTCCTCCACCTTTGCTTCTCTTGGCCAGCTACAAAGCCTCTGCCAGCACAGCACAGATCAGGCGTGTGACACTGCCAGTGTGCAGCTGGAACCATCCAGAAAGGCCAGCCTTATTGCTTTTCAATTGCTCCACCAGCAACAAAACCCAGTCAGAAGATTCCCACTAGAAATGTGGCAGAGGACTGGCAGAGAAGCTCGTTTGGGAAGCAAACCAAGCAGAAAAGGACCAGAGCCTGACCACGTACCCCTGCAGGGGTGATCTGAACCCCTGAGGTTGAGTCAGAGGAACCCTGGGCAGCCCCATGTCACATTAAAATGTTGAAAACAGCAGAGCACTAGGTCTGAGTTGAAGTCAGGTAGAGAGAGGGGCAGGAGGAGGTTGGAGAGGCAACACCCAGGAGGAGGCAGGAGGCAAATCTTACCGCTGAGGCGCTGGCGGAGAGCACGTAATTACGAGGTCTGGTTTCCTGAAAGTCAGGCACAGCCTGGGGGGGAATAGAGTGTCATGTACAAGGCACCAGAGGAGGCAACAGGAGTCAGTGGGCGATGGCTGGGACAGGACAGGAGAGGCTCTTGTCCTGCCTGTGCTGGGAGCTGAGCTCAGGTTCCTGAGGTGGCAGGAGGGAGGTCTCCCAATGTCTGAACAGTGTGGACAGTGTGGAAGCCAGGCTGGAGCAGCAGCAGCTGGACTGGCTGTGCAGTCACCCCTGCCACTTGAACAGCAACACTTCTGCTGTTAGAAACTCTGCCTGTGCTTACAGCTCACACAGCAGCCTCCTGGAGTGGGTTTGGGACAGCACAATCCCAAGGCACTTCCCACTCCCTTCCAGCCAGCAGGCTGCTCGTGTTGTGCTGGCTCAGGCTGGGGCACAGGACCTTCCTTCCCCTTGCCTACTGCCAGCAGTCCTACAAGTGCCACTGTACAGGGCCTTGTCTTTGAAGAGGAACATCTACCAGCCTTGGAGCATCCTTTCCACAGTGCCTTCTAAAGAGACACATCTGCTGTTCTCACTCTCTTCAAGCCTCTGGGCACGTTTCCTCCTGACAGAGCCACCTCTGCCATTTCCAGGAAGGCACATGGCTCAGCCAAACCACTTCTAGCCAAAGGCAGTGTGTGACTTTTCATCCCTGAGGTCAGAGAACCTCCAAGCCACCTTCTCCATAGCTAAACCTCTGCCTTGGGGCAGGAAGACTTAAGTCCTCTGGAGGTTTTCCTCATTGGGAATGCAATGGATTCATCCACCCCCACAAGGTGTGGGCTCACTAACCACCAGGTAACACAGTCTCTATTGAGCTAAGCTAAGACTAGGCCTCCTCCTGGGATGGCCTTTGGCTGTAGCATCACCTGAAGGAGAATCCACGGAGCTGCCTCATGTCAGGAACACTCAGGGCACCCTCCTGGTCAGCCCTTGCTGCACAGTGGTTGCTGGCACAGTCCTGCTGAATCCTGGCTGTGCTATGAATCCTCTCAGATCCCACAGTTCCCTTCCCAGGTTAATCCCTCTGCACTCACCCAGATCTACTTAGACACACTGACCCACTTTGCTGGGCCCCAAGCACCCTGCTGGAATGAGTCACCAGGGGGTGCAAGAGCAGCCAGGCAGGCCCAACAAGAAGAGATTTTTGGTTTTTTGATATACTATTTAAGAGTTTTGGGGATGGCTGGAGGAAGGAATAAGGAGGAGCAATTCCTATTACAAGTCAAAGCTCTGAATACAGGGAGAAAAATGCACCGGTGAGATTTGAGGCCAGCACAGCAACTCAGCTGGGCTCCTCCCTGTGGGGAGAAGGGATGTTTCACAGGTATAGCTGCTTGTGCTTTTTGGTTTTTAAAGATCAACAGTGATTGAAGAAACCTCTCCTCCCATTCCCTGGTCTCCAGGGAGTCCCAAAACTAGTCATAGCACATGGGATGAAGAAGGCAAGCTTCTCTTGTACTTCTGTACACAGACAAGTTGTATTTGCAAGCAGTGGTCAAAAGGGACCCACCTCCCTCCCCCTTCCACTCTTGTAAGCGCCTGAAGGACAGAACAGCACCACAACCAGATCATCCTGCCTGTCATTGTCTCTGGGCTGCCCTTCTGGACAAGGATTGGCCACCCAATCCCAGCTCCTCCGTCCTGGAGCTGGAGGAGCCCAAGGGGGTTTTTAGGGGAGCCCCTGCCTCTGTTGAGCACTGCTTGCAGGAGCGTGGATGGAGCCAAGGGATGCTCCAGAGGAGCTGCAGTTAGCTGGCCATCCTTCTGGAGCACCTTCCCAGGCAGCCACAGCCCTGACCACTCTCAGAACATGCTGCAGGGCTGGTCCCAAGGGGACAAAGGAGATATGAATTTTCTTTTAAAAATGGGAAAGAGACAATGAGAGGTGTTAAAGAAAGAAAAAAAAAAATCACAGCACTGTTAGCACAGTCAATACTCACATCTCCCTCACACTGAGCAAATCACAAAGAAACAAAACAAAAAGGTTAGTAAACAAAACAGCATCAACAGGAAGGACAAAGCACAAAGTCCATGGGAAATGCACAAGCCCAGCTGCTCCAGCAGCAGCTCCCAGGTCTGGGAGTCATCACGAGACAGAAGCTGAGTTTGCACCACAGAGGGGAAGAGCAGCAAGAGAGGGGTGAGCTGGGGGAGGGGGATACTGGGGTAATTCAGCTTGGATGGGGAGCTGTGACACAGGACTCCAGCCATGTTACAGGGAACTGGGGAGTCAGGGCAGAGGCAGCAGTTCTGCCTAGCACTGGCAGCTTCCACCTTGTCCTCTGGCAGTCACTGAGGCACCACAGCCCTGAGAGCTCATCTCTAAGCTAAGCTGGGTGAGAGATGGGTCCCCACAGAAGCAGCTGAGTTTGCTTTTGTGTGATCTGTGTTTCAGCCACTCTGCTGCTTTGAAACCTGGCTCGGGGAGAACACCCTGGAAAGCCTGGACAGGCTCTGCACCTGCCTGGGGCACCCCAGCAATTCCAGTGGGAAACCAAGCTTTTCTTTTCCAGCTATGGGGGAGTCCCTCCCCCAAGGGTGTGTGTGCAGGTGAGAGGCCTTGGGATCACTTCCTGCAGGAAGCAAGGTAAGGAGGGGGAAAGGGAGGAAGCACAGGAGGTATCTGAAGTCCTGCTCTGATTTGAGCTTAAAGATAAAGCAGTGGCCACCATTTCCCTGGGAGTGGGGCACTGTCCCCTCCAGAAGGGGAATTGGGGATCCCTTGAATTTACCTTCAGAGGATCTGGGAGTCCTGACTGATCAGAGGAGGCTTTTTTAAAAGAGCAGCTCCTACTTTTGGTCACAGCTTTCTTGTGTAGGCCTGAGCACTGTCAGCCCTGCTGATGGAGGCTCCTGGGCTTAGCACAACTTCCCCATCTGGCAGGGATGTAGTCAGAGCTGGAGCAAAGGGAAAACATGTGGGAACTGTTATCCAGGGAGCTGCAAGGCCAGAGGCCCAGCTGAGCAGATGTCTGGAACACAGGCTCATAGGAGGGCTCCTAGGCTGGTATCCCAGAGATGGACTGACAGGGATTCCTGCTCATTCTGACTGCACACATTTGCTAGTTGAGCTCCTGGCCCCAAGCAAGAAGCAGAACTTGGCAAATGCCAACAGCCAGAGCACTACAGGATGACAATCTGCTTCAACCAGGCCATCCAGGGACCCCAGCAGTGCCCAGGGTGGTGATTTCCCCAGAGTCAGAAGGCTCCGAAGAATGCCATGAATTGAGTGAGCAGAGAAGCTCAAGGAAGGACCTTGGTAGCCAGAGTGACCCTGGCCAGCCCTCACAGGCTCCTGCAGCAGTCCTGCCTGGAAAGGCAGAATCTTAACTAGTCTGACAGCCTGGGACTGCTGCAGAGCCCCAGCACCCTTGTGCACCTCCCAGCTCAGCTCTCTCTTGCCTTGCTTTGAGATCCCCAGGGAAAGTCAGCAAGTCTCCAGAAGATCAGGAGCACAAATCATCCAGCAACCCTGATTAGTCAGGAGACAGGAGCCTGGGACAAGTGCAAGTTTCCAGACTCTGGAAGCTCAGAACTATTTGTTTCAGCAACTCTCCCAAGGGAGATCTCAGGAACAGGCACGTCTCTCCTGCTCCCAGTTCCCTTGTATACCAGAGGAATTGCCCCATCTGTGCCTGCCAGAGGCAGGACATAGTAGGGGAATCTGATTTCTGACTGTGTGAGCCCAGCCCTGGGGCCAGAGGGATGGAGAGGGGGCTGAGGGGAAGAGTTACCGCTGCTTTTGCCTCGGCAGCCTTGGCCTTCTTCAGCCTGGCCTTGCAGGCGTCCAGGTCCAGGCGGCGGTTCTGCAGGATCCTCCGCTCTTTCTGCAAGGGACAGGACAGGGGTGAGAGCAGGTTACTGAGGAGCAGGGCTGGGGAGGGAAGGGGATGTGGGATCATCTAGCCGTCCAGTCTGTCTCCTTGTCAAAGAATGGCAGGGAGAAAGAAGCAGCTGCTATGTCTATCTTGTTAGCAGGAGTTTTGGGCCTGGCTGAGGGATACAGGATAGAAAACCTTCTGGAAACAGGGCAGCCTCTGGGTGGGTGATGCCCACCAGCTGCAGGAGTGGGGAAGTGAGTTGCCTTCCTCAGGCACATCAGCTGCCAATCCTTCCCTGCCAGAGAGGAGACCCCACGCAGATCTAGGATTGGTATTCCCCCCTCTTTGTATTCTTTAAGGGGAGAGGTAGAGTCATCCTTCCTCACAGGGAAAGAAAATGTGTTCTTCCAGCAGAGTTTCCCTCTCCCTCTGCCCTCCCCGACTGCAGGGATGTGACACCCTCCTCTTCCCTGCTCCCACACTCACAGAGATGGTTCTCCAGTCCCCTTCCAGGAAGTTGCGCAGTGGGGTCAGGAAGTTGATGGAGGCAGAGTGGATGAATTCCCGTTCTGCTGCACCCAAGAGCCTCTGAGTCTCTCCAACTTTTATCAAGGTCTTCCCTGCAACAACAGGAACCTTCAGCTCCAGGAGAAACCAGGGAACCCTGTGTTGGCTTCAGCCAACTGCCCCAGAGCCACCAGGCTCCCGTGCTGGGGACAGGCACAGTGTCCCTGCCTGGGTGAGGTGACCATGCCCATCCCACATCACTCCCAGCCCTCACCACGGTCTGCTCTCAGCCTGAGGCCTCTTCTCAGGGCTCCCAGGGCAGCTTTGATCTGACCCATCTGCTGAGGCACTTGGGCCACTGATGGCCTTTTACTGCTCCACCTGCTTGCACAGAATGATCCTTCTTTGCCTCATAAAACAGAGGCACAGGAACAGAGCAGCAAATTAAAAAGCAGCAGAGCAGAAAACATGAGTTGATTAGGCAGGGTTGGCCATAGATGCAGTTACTGCTGTTCTGCCTGTAACAGGATTCAGTATTGAACAACTATTGATCTGGAGAGCAGGAACAAAGCTCATGGCAAAGGCAAGGACAGCTGGAAGCGAAGGTTGTGTTTCTGTGCAGGTCTGCTGCTTAAAGGAGCCCAAAATTCCCTCAGGAAGAGACAACTGTTAGGATTTAAGAACAGAAAGGTGTTCTGTGTGGTCAGGAAGAGGCCTGTTCAGGCTTGTAGCCAAGCACCAAAGTTCCAGATTTGTTTTCTTTTTCTCTTTCTGCTGAAGAAAGATTTCCACCCTCCACTTGCAGGATGCAGTCAAAGAGGGCTCTCCTGCTCAGAGTCTACAGAAACAATGTGCAAACAAATACCACCTTGGACTAAAAATATGCTCAAACTGGATAAATCTAAAGCTATTCACTGCAATTCCCTGTTCAGCTGGTTTAGAAAGCCACAGAAAGAGCCCAGAAGAGTTTCTGTGTCCTGTAAGCAGTTCCATGAGCTCCCCTGGATCAGTGTGTCTTTATTTCTTCTCTAGTTCTGCCAGACTTGAGGACTGCATTGGGAATGGGGAGACTCCTTTACCCCTGGAGCACGGAGCAAGTAAGACTTGATTCCCTACTCCAGAAGGTCCATTTGCTGCCATGCTAGAAACAACCCTTCTCTGGCATCAGCTCTGACACCCCAACATTGGCAGAGGGGCAGCAGGTCACTCTGCCCCCTTCATGGGCTGTGCTACAGATGCCTTAATCCAGAGCAGTGTTCGGGATACACTTTTGGGAAGGCATGAATTCCTAGGACTTCCTTAATTAGCCAGGCTGACTTACCATAAGGTGTCCCTGGCCCAAAGTCATTGGCTGCTTCTGTCATGTATTGTGCCAGCAGCTCCCCGTTGGTGACCCGGGAAGGCACCTTCCTGTCCAGCTTCTCGTAGAGGAATTCTTCTACTCTGGCACCTGGAATGAGGACACCATGGATGCTGAAAGAAGGATCCTCAGGGAGGCACTGGACAGCAGGCAGCAGTGCCAGGAGAAGGTGTCCCTTCCCTGACCCTCGGGAGCAGTGCCAGGCTGTGGTCACAGCCAGTCACCTCCCGGGTGCAGAGAAGGAAGGGCAGGCCCTGCAAAGACACGTGTCCTGCAGCCCCCACAAACTCGGTGCAACAGTGCTCTCTGCCAGAGGGCAGGTCTGTTAGCAAGTGATGTTTGTCCTTCAAGCCTCAGCAGAAGCTGCACTTACTCGGGTTTGGCTGTAGCAGAACTTCAGTCTGACGCAAGATCTTCTCTGTCCAGTTCTTTGTGCAGTCTGCCCTGGCCAGGAGGTTTTCAAAGTGGGCATCCAGTTCAGTCTTCTCTGCCTGGCCCAGCTTTTCTTCAGTAAACTGCAGGAAGAAGGTAATAATAAGGTTTGTTCTTCTAAAGCAAATTTAGTGTGCTACAGAGCTAGCAAGGGACAGCAAAGCTTCTTCTGTCTTGTGTTTTTATCTTAGGCTAGAGCTAAAAAGCCTTCAAGGTGTCATTTGTTGTTTGCAGGCACCTTGCAGGTGAAGAGGGCAAGTTTTTGCCCAAGAGTAGAACAAGCATCAGGCTAAAAATAGAGTCCAGGCTTGAGAGGTATTCCAGAATAAGTAACTTTTAATAAGGCTGGTACAAAAATACTCTAGTTGTGAGGGATCTATTTAAATATGCACATGGCTTCCTCTGCTTCATGCAGGAGAGCAACAGACATCCTTCAGGTGAGGGAAGGTGGGATGTCCCTTCTCCTCCTACTAACCAACTCTGTGTCCTGCAAACCCACGAGGGTCAGGAATGCCCCCCTCACAAGGCAGGGGGCTCAAAACCCTTTTCAGCAGGAGACTCTTCCTCTAGGACACACTCTAGGGTAAGGTATTGAAATATAAGTGTTTAACTTCTCTCAGCACTCAGATTCACACTGGCAGTGGACACTCCCTCCCTCTGCAATTCCATTTAATTTTAAAATCAGCAGCAGGGAGAAGCACGAACTGTGCAAGTCTCCAGTGTTTTCAGACCGGGCAGTGACATCTGACAAGGTTTGTCAGCCTGGAGGTGCAGTGTCAGATGGCCTGGACACCCCCATTGCTTCCTTGGGGGATTCCTGAAGGAAGAGCCCATTCCCTCTCATCCCATCCCCATTTCCCACTTGCTCCTCCAGCTTCAGTGTATTTTTAAGCACAATTTCCAGCTCTTGACAGAACCAGCATTTTGTTGGGCCATACAAAAGACTCTTTAGTCAGCTATGCCACTTGGGATCCTACAGAGGCTCCAGCTGTCCTTTAACCTTGTTGCTGGTCTCTGGTGCCACTGCTGAGTCAGATGCCAACAGATTAAAGCCTGACTAAACATTTAGATGAAAATACAACTGACCTACCACTTGTACCTTTTCTCTGCTTCCCTATCCCAGAGCTCAGCTCTAGATGGGCCAAGATGTCCTTACCAAGGGGCCTTGGTCTGGTGTCTGCTGCCCCTCCTGAAAGGCTTTCTGGCCACTGTGTTCCTTTCCCACCCAGCACAAAGCTGGGACCCAAGTGAGATAAGGAGGAGCCCAGAGCAGGGGCAAACAGCCTCTGGGAGTCCTGTTACCAGCCCTGCCTGTCACCAGATGTCTGAGATACACAAGCCCTGCAGGTATGTTTACACAGTGACCTGCTTGGGCACCGCTCAAGCTACAGCCAGTGAAGTGCTTTGCCAGATGTGGGTGGTGACAGATCCTCAGCTGCAGGGACAGTCACACTCCCCCTGCATTCCCTTCGTGACCAGGGGTGGCTTCACTGCTCCCTGCTCTGCACCAGCAGCACATCACTTGAACTGGGTCTTGCCACGGTCCCTGGACACGGTAAAAGCAGATTCAGGGGAGAGGGTGTTTGTATTCCTTTGTACCCGTGTCTGTGATTGTGTTTGGGGGACACACACGATGCGTGAGCGGCTCTCGCTGCCTCCCCCTGTCACTGCTGGGAGCCCAGGGCTGTTTTCAGACTCAGCCAGGCTGGGCTGAGTCACTGCCATGCAGCAAACTGGGACTTCCCAGGTATTTGGCACCAATTCTCGAGTCATCTGTTTGAGAGCTTTCTCAGACAAGCCAAGGCTCTTTGATGCAAAACAGTCTCTCTCGCCCCCCTTTCCCAGACAGCGTTTTGAGACCTCATCTCGCTTTCAAGTCCAGCTCCTATTCCTGCAGTTTAGGCTCATCCCGCAGCAGCATCTGCCCTGGAGCTGTCAAGCCTAAACCCAGTTTCTTGTCAGCTTCTTTCAGCACTGCTGCAGCATCAGATCACTCTGGAGCCCTCCAGCACCTCCACAGTGCCACTGCTGGTGTCCTGGACCACTCCAGCTCCGGGCTCCTTTGCTGTGTTCACGAGCAGCATCTTTGGAATCACTGTCCTCTGAGGCTGCTTTGTGTAACCCACCCTGCACCCACCACAGGGGTCACACCACAACACTCAACCAGGACTCAGAAACTCAGTTCTCATCCCAAGGCAGGCTCTGAAGCTGTTTGTCTTGCAAGAAGTCTGAGGGCAGTACCAGGATCACTGCAAGCCTGGGGGCTATGCCAGAAGGGGAGGATGGGCAGGAACCTCTGTCACAGCCTGTGGCTCCAAAGGGTCAGGCCAGAAAACAATCCCTTATTCAGGCTTCCTCTCAGTGTTGGGGAACAGGCAGGAACATCAGGAAGTGGGTGCAAGGGCACGGCAGGCTCTGACTCCATTTACACTTCATTCCCTCGGTGTCTCCCTGACCCCTGGCCAGAAGGGAGAAGTGCTGAGGGGCAGCCCAGGCACAGGCTTGGGCAGTTGGTACCTCCCTGCAGGTTGCTGCAGTGTGTGCCCTGCCTGCAGCACACACCTCCCTCCTTCCCTGGGCATGGGGAGTCACTGACCCAGCTCAGCTTGATCTCTAATGGGACTTTTTAGATGAGAGAGCCCACCTGACTTCCCAGCAGCAGTGGGAGAGCAGGACCACCCTGTGCAGGAGCAGCACCTAGAGATCAGATGAACCTTCTCCTGGAAGCACAGCCAGAGCAGGAGATTGCAGGTAAGTTACACTGACCTACCCCTATGAGCTGGTTCTCCTCTGGGGCAAGTGGAAATCTGAGCTTTTAGGTGGCAACAGGTCTCAGCTGCTGGTCCCTCTTACCTGGCTGCCCAGTGAAAAGCAGGGCAGAACAGCACTTCAGGCAGAACTCCCCTGGAAAGGGTTTCTATTCCTAGGAATTTGTTTCCATAACATGAAAATTTCATTGCACAGACACAAGATTTCATTGTGAGGCCAAGAGGTGCAGGAGAACAGATGAGCTGATCATACACTCATGGCTCCTGACTGTCAAAAGACAGATTTAGAGTATTTTATATCTTGCTGCTCCTGCACTAGAGGCATTGCTGCCTTTTGCAGCAGACTGCCACAAAAGGGAGTGTTATTTGGTTTTATCAAGTTGATTTACAGGCTTGGTGCAGATCCACTGGGAGATAGGCAGGGCCAGCAGAGCACAGGCAATTGCAATGCTGGGGAGAACCTTCAGCTCCTCCACCCTGCTGTGGCAGAACTGCTCCCATTTGTTTGCCAGAACATGATGACTGGGTCAACAGCTCCTGCCCAGGATCTGCATCCTGGGATCACGTGCCAGGTCTACAGAGCTGAGGCTGCTGCCCTGCAGGAAACATCCCTGCACTGACCCAGCCGAGCCCTGGGAGCTGAGGGGGGATTAATAATGCAGGGCAGCCTTTTGTCAGTGCCACTCACTCTCCAGGAAGAGGAGAGAGTCGTGCTGCATTCCAGGACATCAATAATTCAGCCAAAGGTTGGGTTTCCTCTGGAAGGCTTGGCTGGCCAGCAGGAACATGAGATGCATTATCAGGGCCCATGTGGGCAAACAGGGTGACCCAGCAGGAGAGCAGCACTTGGGCCATGGGCTCAAAAGGAGCAAGGCAGTGCTGGACTGCAGTAGGGCAGCTGCCCTAAGCATCCACAGCTTGGGGAAAATCCCCTTCCCCCAGGAGAGCTGGCAGACACACCTTTGGGATGTCAGGAGGGGCAGCAAGTAGTGCTGAGCTGGGGGGGTCCCTCTGCACTGCAGGCACAGTATCAAACAGGCTGGGCCTACAGCCCTCTGACCTGAGGCCATCAGGGTGAGGGTTTAAAATAGCATCTGTTGTTTCTTTTGCTGAAAGCATTAGCACCTTGCTCCGAGGGCAATAAAAGCCCAGTGCTCCCACTGCTATGCCACCACCACAGCTGTCTGGGACCAGGCTGCACCACCTGATTTCTGTCTCTTCCAGGCTCCTGTGATTTTTCCATCCCTCCCCCTCCACCTGGCCCAGGCCTGTACACTGTAAGCTCTGACAGGGTGGCCCTTTTACCACTTGCAGGGTACCCAGCTTTCCTAACTGGACATTACTTATAACTTTCCACCTTAAATTACAGAAATGGAACCAGGGCCAGGAGCCTTAAACCAAGAATAGTCTCTTGTACCTGCCAGCAGATTTTGGCTGTTGCGTTTTCTGAAGCCTCCAAATAGCTCAGAATGCCCAGGCTACAGTAACATTTGCTCTTGTGGTGATCAGAGGCACAAACAGAGGCAGCTGAGGCAAATCTACCTCCTGCTTTGAACAGGGTTGCAGGAGGAAAGAAGCCACAGCCACTCAGCATCTAAAAACTACCTGAATTTCAACTACTCTGAACCTGATACAGAATATGCTCCAAGTCTTTGGTCACCAGGAGTCAGGAAAGGCAGGCTGGGAGCCAAGGGAAACTGTGCTAGAGGACAGAAGGAAGCCATTAACAGGACAGCTTGGTTAACTCATGAGCAAGGCATTTAGGAGAGGGAAAAAAACCACTGTGACGGTGGGTTGACCTTGGCTGGACATCAGGTGACCACCAGGCTGCTCTACCAACTCCCTCCTCAGCAGAATAGGGGGGTTGAAAACAAGATGGAAAGACCTTGTAGGTCAAGATAAAGGCAGTTTAATGAAGCAAAAATTGTGTGTGTGGAAGCAAAGGAAACCAAAAGGTTTTATTCTCTACTTCCCATCAGCAGGTGATGTCTGGCCACTTCTCAGGAAGCAGGGCCTCAGCACAAGTAGTGGCTACTCCAGAAGTCAAATGTTGTACATAACAATGTTCCCCTTCTAATTTCTCTTAGGTTTTATTGCTGACCAGATGCCATATGGTCTGGAATATCCCTTTGGTGAGTCTGAGTCAGCTGTCCTGGCTGTGTCCCCTACCAAGATCTTGCCCTTTTCTTAGTTCTCTGAACTTTTAAGGTGTCAGCCCCAGTAAGGTCAGCAAGCAGAGGGTCTGTTTTATTTATTTATGAAAAATGTCTATTTTTATTACCAGAGTTCAGGGAGATGGGGGAGTCTGTCAGTCTGCAGAATAAAGCCAACCTCTAGCTGCTCCAGTAATGACATTAGCAGTGGGATAAGCACCCAAAAGCTGTACTCACACTTTCACCCACAGCCACTTTACATCACAACTGACAGAAGACAGACACCTACAATTATTTCCAGACCTCCCTGAGAGAGCCTGGCTTGCAGACTGTCTAGATAGAACAGGGACATCCAGTGTATTGCCACAGACCTTTCTCTGCTGAGGTTTGGGATCAGACCCACTCACTGATAATGAAGGTTCAGCTCATCAAAGAGAAAGGCCCTTCTTGAGTGAAGATGAAAGGTGACCTGTCTGAAGTCTGTCTGCAGGTGCTGCATCCCCTCTGAGGTTTTGATGGCTGCAACTGGTAGTTCAGGTACCAGTACAGTAGGGGCTCAAGAGATAGGCTAAATCCCACAAAAGCTCTATATCCTTGCAGCTGCCCAGGGTTTGAAGCTTGTGCCCCACTCCCAGGGTAGCAGAGATGACCTTCCTACCCCAGCTTGTACCATCTGCTTTGCTTTTCTGAAGAGTCCTGCTAACTGATGCCTGAGCTCTGAAGAGCCATGTAAAGGCTCTCCAGTGGGTTTTTGAGGGTTTTTTTTTGTCATGAGGTAGGTCGAGCCTAGTCCAAAATTCTTCACCCAGCACCTGCTTTGGATTGTATTTGACAGGTTTCAAACCAGGACTGCTCCTGCCCTGAGCCACCCCAGGGGTGTTGTGCTGACCAGGCTCTGCCTCATTTCCTGGCCACTGGGCCTTAAGTCCAGTTGGAATTGTGTGCTGGTCAGACAGCTCAGGCAGACAGCAAAAGCTAATGCTGTCTGAGTGGTACAGCACATAATGGCCAGTCCATTTATCTCCCAGTCGCTGCAGTTCCAGTAAAACATGACTTTGTTAAATGCCTGGAGCTGGAGAAAGCATCCTCAGTGCTACAGAAAACAGCTCTTTCTAGAGAGGTCTCGCTCCCCTCCTAGATGATCTGCAGTGCTAAAGAGTACTAAAGAGTGTTACAAACCCAACCCTTGCTGCCCACACAGAGCTCAGCAGTCACTTGTGGCTCTCGGGGGAGACAGGGCAGAGCTCACCCACTCCAGGACTCTGTGAGGACACAAAGAGGCTGAATTCCCCCGGCAATGACACTTCACAAAGTGCTTTCCAGCCTCAGGGATCACTGCCTTCCAGCATCCATCCCCTCCTTACACAAACACCTGCACGCTGTCCACAAGTAGCAGTGCTCGTTTGGTTTCAAGAAATTACTACTGTAATTAGGCTCATGAATATTCATGTACGAGCCAGTGGAGTAGGTGTAGCAGGCAGAAGCCACGATTTATAAACGCCTCCTTGCTCTGGAATCACTGTTCCCAGGCCTGGCTCCTTCCTACGCCTTGGAGCTAAAAAACACTGAACAGAGATTTACAATAAGGCTTCTAAACATCAGATTTCTTCTGCTACCAAGGTCATTTGCATGAGAACAGCATCTTTAAGCCTCCCATCTGCTCCTTGCTTTGCACCTGTAGTTAATATCTCCCTTTTTCATAACATATGACTCTCTGGCACGGCTACAGGAGGTGATATCTGCTTACAGGAGACCAGTTCCCCATAGAGCCGGAATTACTCCAGGGCACAGAAGGTCTGGAATGAGGCAGCTCTGCTCTGTTTGTTTACCAGCCCCCACACAATGGCTTAGAACAAGAAGCCCAGTCCCAGAGTCACCAGCTGGACTTCACTTTCCAGGCAGGATCCCAACCAGTTCTGACCTGCCTGTCCCTCTCTCCTGCCCAGCCAAGAGCAGCTTTCCATTATTATGCCCAGGAGGTGGGTACATTTCATGGGTACAGCCCCATCTCACCACCTGCTGCTCAGGGGGACCCAAATTTCTTCACAGCTCCAGGGGGGTCACTGTATCCACAATCAGCTCCTGACGTCATGTTTATGGATCACAGCATATTCCCAGCTGGAAGGGACCCCCAAGGACCATCCAGCCCAGCTCCTGGCCATGTACAGACACCCCAACAATCCCACCCTGTCCCATTGTCCAACCCCTCCTGGAGCTCTGGCAGCCTTGGGGCTGTGCCCA
>JAWWEW010000038.1:5583311-5603572 GCA_035583185.1 Anabacerthia variegaticeps | reverse complement strand
CCCTCGGGGGGATGCCCCATGGGAGATGCCCTCGGGGGGATGCTCTCAGGGGGATGGTCGCTGGGGGATGCCCGGTGGGGGGATGTCCGATAGGGGGATGCTCTCGGGGGGATGCTCGCTGGGGGATGCCGTGGTGACCCCACGACGGTCTCAGCCGTGTCTAACCCTGTGCCCGGTGCCCGCGGGATGCCCCTGCCCTGAGCCCACCCCCGGCAGTGGGACCAGGGGGTCGGGACACAGCCCTGGGGTCACACCTCGGTGCTGTCCGTGGCTCTGTCCTTGAGCACATCCCTCCTCCTCCTCCTCCTCCTCCCTGAGCGAGCTCTCGGTCAAACCCCTCCCTTGGCTGGGGGGTGCGTGTGGTTATTTGTAATGATTACTTGGGGTTTTTTGTAAATGGGGACTGCAAACAAAACCCACGTGCAGCCAGCTCTGGTGCCCGTAGAAGCCTCTGGCAGGTATCAAATCCCTGCTGCAGGTCGGGAATGTGCCCCCCGTGGCTGGTGGGACGAGCAGAAGGTGCTGGTGAGAAGATGTCTGAGGTGTCCTGCCGGGCACTGCTGCTGCAGGTGACCCGTGGGTGGCCTGTGAACAGCACCAGGAGGGGCAGGCCCTGTGTATCCCTCACTCACCTGGTTTCCCCCTCTTCCCACAGGAGGAGGATCGCTGGATGAAGGCCAGGGCCAGGACTGGGAGCCAGGTGTCAGAGAGGAGCTGGATCCCTCTGTGAGCAGCTCCCACAGCCCCCACAAGTGCCCTTCCCCTCCGCGGCCCCGGGAGGTGCCAAGGGCCCCGTGCAGACATGGCATTTAGGAGGACAGAGGGGATGTCCATCATGCAGGCCTTGGCCATGACCGTGGCAGAGATCCCCGTGTTTGTTTACACGACCTTTGGGCAGGTACAGCGAGGGGAAAGGCTTTGCTGTCACAGGCCGTGCTCTGGGGGGCTGTCGGGGTGTGTTGTGAGGGATGGAGGCACAGGGGGGTGGTGCTGGGAGTTTGCAGGTTGGAAGAATTGCAGGGAGAGTTTGGGATGGTGGAAGAAAGTTGCTCAGGGTGGGCTTGGAGAGGGGAGAGAAGCTCTTCCCACATCCCTCCCCAGGGAACGCCTGGGTTCCACCTTTCTCTTCATCAAAAGTGCTAAAAAAAGACTTCTCTTTTAAAGAGGAGTAACATATTTCCCACTTGGAACAACAAAGCTCAGCTTGATGAAGCACACCGGGGTTTCAGAGCTGGGTTTGGGTAACCCGGATTGCATCTGCTCCAGGCTGTGTGCAAATTTTGGTAACGAGGATGGAGACCAAGTTCTCCAGGCCCTGTCAACGTGATGCTGCACAGTTTCTCTGCTGCTGAGCCTCAGCTCTGTGTGTGTGGCAGGCGCTGCCTGTGGGTGGGAGGGGAAAGCCAAGGTATCTTGTGTTTAACACTGTGCTTTTTAAAACAGCGAGAAGGGTGGTGGAATGGTTTTCTCACTTTTACTCTTTCCTGTCTTTTGTATACAAAGTCTGTGTTCTCTCAGCTGAGACTCTCTCCAGGCCTGAGGAAGGTGCTCTTTGCCACAGCTCTCGGGACAGTTGCCTTGGCTCTTGCAGCTCATCAGCTGAAGCGCCGTCGCCGTCGGAAGAAGCAAATTGCTCCTGAGAAATGTGGCTTTAAACCAGGAGGCATCACAGTGCCCATCCTGCCAACCAGAAGGGTCTCCTCTGTGAAGAAAGGTCAGCCTTGCACAAAGGGAAAATCCTCCAGTTCCTTTGGTGAGGGAGCAAAGGGAGCAATGGGAAGTTCCTGACAGGAAAGCAAAGGCATTTGTTTAGTGCTTCGGTGCAGGATGAAATGAGAAGCCTGAAGCACCGTGCCATGAGCACAGAGTTTGGGGAGGAAACGGAGAGAGCCTCTGCTCAAAGTCTCTGAGAAAAAAGAGGTGGCTCTGAGGCTTCCACCAGGGTTTGCAGTTCTCATCCCCTTTCCTGCAGAGAGGCTGTGGCTTCCCCTGTGATAATGACCAGGGACAGGGTGACCTGGTTGCATATTGATCCGGTGATGCCAATGTGACGCCTGACCCAGCTCGGGAAGGGGAGGGTGGCCTGAGCCAGGCCGGGGACTTGGGAGTGTCTCTCCAGCTCTGTGGCACCCCCTGGACCTTGGGCAGCTTCTTCCCCTGCTTGATTTTTGGGGTAAAACTGGCCCAGGTCCTCAGCAAAGCACTTTAGGGATTAAGCATTTGTTTTGTGAAGCGTATGAAAATCTTTAGGCATCTTTAACAATAACGAAGGGAGCAATGCCTGTGCTCAGCCTGGCCTGAGGGAAGGTGGAGGAGTTTTTCCTTGGTTCTTCCCACTTGCCATCCATGAGCTGTGAAGATATTCACTCCTCAGCCTCAGATCCCCACTGACACCAGCTTTCTTAGCATGTTGTAGCAAAACAGAGCATACAGGAGATCCATTTTTAGGTATTGGATGCTGGTTTGTTCGTTTGCAGTCACACTGGGCAGGGTGATGTTCCCCTCCCCTGTTCACTGCTCCAGTCACCTGAGTCTAAAGTCCTGTTTTTGTGTGACTTTCCCAACTGCAGGCTACTCCAGCAGGAGAGTGCAGAGCCCTGGCAGCAAGAGCAATGACACGCTCAGCGGGATTTCCTCCATTGAGCCCAGCAAACATTCCAGTTCCTCCCACAGCCTCGCCTCGGTAAGGACCTTCCTGGCAGGGCTGGGAGACGTGAGCACATGTCCCTGGAACGAGATCACCAAGTCCTTGGGCTTGTGCTGGCCAATGGAAAATGCCAAAGCCTTTGGAGCAGAACAGGTTACAGAGTAATTGTAGGGCGGGTTCTGGTATTACCCTTGCACTGAGTCTGTTTCCTGTGGCCAGGAGCTCCATGGTACATCCCAGCTCTTTGGCCAGAGAGGAGGTGCAGGAGGGGCTTCCCTGTGGGACACAATTCCTTGGGGCTCTCTGTGACCCCCTCAGGGATTGAGGTTGGGTTGTTGCTGGGTCTCACAGCACTGGGGAGCTTCTTTGCTTCCCTCCCTAGTGGGGTTTGGGTGGCTCAGCAGCCCCTGTGCCAGCACAGCCCTCCTGTGCTGGGGCTGATCACAGGTCACTTTGTTGTTCAAACCAAATTAACTACCAGAATCTGATAGCTCTGTTCAGGAAGCAGCACAGGTGAGAACACAGCCTGGTCGCTCTACCTCCTCAAAGCCAAAAGCAGCAGCCTGTAAATGCAGGTAATTCAGGCTTAACCAGGCAGGGGAAACCATCAGTGCTTATACCCACCTCTTGTGAGATTAAAACCAGAAGTATTTGTGGCTTCAAGACCTGTTCTACATCCCCATTGCTCCGAGCCTCAGGTTCTCTTGGAGCAGCAGGGGCACAGGTGAAGTTCTGTGACAGTGAAAGCCTCCCTTGCCATCGTCCAGGACTGGTTGGCACTGCTGGGGAAGGAGAGGGAAGGTCGCTGCTCTGAAGGGATCTGCTGGGCACCAGCACCCTCCAGTGTGTGCAGCCATGGCTGTGTTTGGTTAAAGCACCCAAAGTTGCCGAAGTCTGTGCAGGCCCAAATGTGTGTCCAGCAGGCGGCAGTGCTGGCACAGCCTGCACAGCCTTCCCTGGGGACAGGGGAGTGATGGGACGTGTCAGTGAGCACCAGGCTGTGTCCAGCTCTGGCCTCTTTCCCCCTGCAGGGACTCACATCCATTTAATTCCCCCGTGGCTCCTCCCTTCCCACAGACACTGCCCAGGTTCTGTATTGCTGAAGTCTGTTTCTCTCCAGATAAATGCCATCTATAAGTTCCTTTTTTCCACTGCTGGTGCCTAGGTGGGGATATTCCCACGGGGAGGGCTCTGTTGCTGTGCCCCCCTTATTGTGTGGGAGCTGAGTCTGTGACACTGTACTTACTGTTTTCATGTTACTTGATGGACAAATTGCTCATCCTTTGCAGAGCTGCAGGTTTTGCTTCTTCCCAGGGCTCCTCTTTGCCATCCAGTGCACTGATGGTTTGCAGTTCTGGATTTCAAGGGGATTTATTATCACTCCGCAGGGATTGATCAATGGAGGTGGGGCAAGAATTCATCTGTCAGCTGATTATTGTAGCTTTTTCTAGTACCAGGCTCAAGTTTCTCTAAGCCACATGCAAGCACTGATCATTGAACCCAGCAATTCATTGGGTCAGAATTCAGGAGACATTGATGCCCTGGTGTGAAATTGGACAAAGCTGACACTTTGCTGTGTGGATTGTAGTGCTCAGCCCTCCCTGGAGAGGGTTTGGTTATAAAGAGAAGAGTGAGGATTCCCCCTGCCCTCTGGGGATTCCACAGCTGTATTTTTCCTGGGAATCCCTTCCTTTGTTTGGACTGTGGTTGTTTCCCCTCCCCTTCCAGTGGTTTTTGTACAGACAGCTGGGGCTGACATGAGCTTTCCATCAAAATCCTGGTGCCTTGGTAGTGATTGCTTTGGAGCTTTCTCAGGCTGTCACCTCCATCAGTGCCCTCCTGCTGGTGCTCATCCTGGTACAGCTCATGTTTCCTCATGAAGTTGCAGCATAAATTAGTTGGGAAGATACTTCCCACACAACTTTCTGAGCTTTCAAAGGCACCATTGTGGTGCTGGGTGGAGAAGGGCAGGAATTCTCACCTTGTCTCCCCTCCTGTCTCCCAAGCAGAGGGAGGGCAGTAACCTTTGATACCTCCCCCTCCCCAAGCAAGGGAGCACCAATACAAGGAAACAAAAGGGCAACCATGGGTATGGAAAATGCCTTTTTGTTAAAATTTAACTGGTGCTGGTGTTTGTGTGGTCTTGCCATCGCTGCCCTTGGAGAGAGCTCAGTTTGGTGCCCTCTGCTCCCTTCCTGCAGATGGTAGCTGTCAACTCCTCCAGTCCAACACCTGCAGGGATGTGGGATGCCCAGGCAATGGGAGATGCTGGAGCCATTGGTGATTCCAGTGCAGAAAGCCTCTATGTTCAAGGTAAGCAAGCAAAGGGGGGACATCACCCTGGGAGGGTGGTGGGAGTTGACACAGAGCACCAGCAGCTCAATGCAGAGCTCTGACAGGAAGCTCTCTCCCGTTCTCAACTTTAACTCAGTCACTTGTTAGGTATGAAAATCCTATCTTCTCCTAAAAATACATTTATCTCTTTTGTCAGAGAGTAATTTAATTCCAAAATACTGTTCTTGAGCAACAGGCCCATCTTGTGCAGAGAACAGTATTTTGGAAGTAACGTGGCTGATATTTTAACAGGTTTGGGGATGTTCTCCTTAACTTTAATCCAAAATAAACCATATTTGAAAGGGCAAGAAATACATTTATTCTTTCAGCTGGGGAGAGATTTCCCTTTCCTGGATTGTCTGAGTGAACAAAGACTCATCCTGTATTTCTGTTCCTGAGTGGCTTGGGACTCTCACAGCTGGTATTTGGTTGGATTTCCAGGCATGGAGCTGTTTGAGGAGGCCCTGCAGAAATGGGAACAGGCACTGAGCATCAGGCAGAGGGACAGTGCTAGTACCAGCACCCCGGTGCCCTGGGACAGCAGGAAACAGCAAGAGAGCATGTCTGAGAACATTTCAGAGGTAAGTCCCACTGTTCCCTTGCAGGGGCCAGCTGGGGAACATGCTGGAAGGGCAGCCTGGGTGCTGGAAGCAGTAATTAGTGGGAGGTTAAAAAGAGAGCAAATTAAGGGCAGAGTCGGGCCAGACTCTGTTTAAGAGCTGTCTGTATCTGCAGCTTCCTTATGCAATGGGAGTGGGTGTTTTTAATTTCTTTCTCTTTTTAATACGTCTCGCCCCCTCATTCCCCAGCTTTCCTACCCACCTTCCAGCCTCATGTCACTCACTGTCACTCGTGTCCTCCCGTGGCAGAGCCTGGGGTAGGGAGAGGCTGGGATGACTTCAGCACTGCTTTGCCTGGCAGTGTGTTTTCTCTCTGATTCTGTAAGGCATTTGAAAGTGGGGATCTTGATGGTCACTGCCCCTTCCTGGGAGTGAATCAGCTGGGACTCCTGGGAGCTGGAGGGGGAAGCAGTATTTTAGGACAGCCCCTTGCTGTCTTGGACTTGAGGATTATGCAGAGAAGACCTGTGATAAGAGGAGATCCAAGCTAGGATGGCTCAGTGACAACCACAAAACTAAAAAGAGCTGCTGTAGCTCAGGGCTGGGAAAGATGCTACACTCCCAAACTCTCCAGTTCTCACTGGCAAAAAGTATTCCCAGCCCCTTCTAAACAGGGCCTGGTGCAGTAGGTCTGTGTGACATTTGTCTTTTGTGGTGGATAATATTTATCCAAGCCAAATGTGGATTCTGTTGTTGTTGGCTCTCCTTGAAGAGTCCTGTAGGATTTCTGAAACTGCCTTAAAAACAGTTGATTCATTATCAAAATAGATTTTGTGCTTCTTGTTAATGCTTCTGTCTTCTGGGTGAGACACTCATGCAAACACAGGGGCTTGAAGGCAAGATGCTGTGTAAGTCTTATTTTTTTCCCTTTCTTTTTTAACCCTATCCTGTGTTGCTCACAGCAAACTTTGCTTATGCTCAGCACCTTAATTCAAGGACTCTTACTCTGTTACCCAGTTCTGGATACTCTGTTATCTTCAACACAGGTTTCCTGATGCGAGTTCCTCTTTAATTTAGGCTAAAATCACAAGTCAGGAGAATTAAGTGGCCTGTAACTCATTAAAATAGCTGTTTTTCTAGATGGCAGGTTAAAGTTCTTTAGTTCTTTCTTCGTCTTTTAACAGGAAATCGAAATTGTGAGGCTCAAAAGCCAGAGGGTTTGAAGGGGCTGTGTAGAAGCTTCTCTCCCTTGTGCATTATTAGGTGCATTGTAGCATTAATTACTCCGTTCTCTTTTTATTCTTAATCATTTAATCTGCACACTGTGAATCCCATTTTGGCTGAAAATTCCCTCCCATATTTGTGCAGTCAGTCTGTTTCTGCCCAGCTGGCTAACTAAGAGTGGCATTTCTGTGTGTTCAAGGAGGAATCCCAGAGAAGGGAGTTTGCTGAGAAGCTGGAGTCCCTCCTGCACCGAGCCTACCACCTCCAGGAGGAGTTTGGATCCTCGCTCCCCTCAGACAGCATCCTGCTCGATCTGGGTAGGGCACCTGGCAGAGAGATGCATTAAAATGCCAATTTTTGCTCTGGTTTTATGTCTTTTCTGTAAGCCAGGCTATGGAGGAGGGACACAGGGGGAAGGGAGGAAGCATAGGAGCTGAGGGAAATTGGTAGTCCATGAGCTCCAACACATCCAGGCTCTTTCTCTCCTCCAGAGAAGACTTTAATGCTTCCATTGGCAGATGGATCGCTGCGACTCCGGACAGATGATGAGGACAGCTCAGCTTCTGAGGATTCCTTCTTCTCTGCAGCAGAGGTGACTTCAGTGTCAGCTGTGTGGCACAGTCCATAGCTTAGAGGGAAGGCACAAAGGCAGCAGAGCCAAACACACCTCGGTAGAGGAAGATGATACAACTCAGCAACAGCCCCAAGCTGGGGCGTTCATGATGGATGTTGGGAGAAGCTTTTGAATTAGGGGGATGGTGCAGGCTGTCACAACCAGCACTTCATGCCATCTTCTTGTCTGCTGTAGAAAATGTGCCATAACAGTTAGGGAGGTACTGTAACCTAACCAGATGTGGCTTGGTTCTGTAAATTTTAGGGGGTGTTGAGCTGAGATAGCTTTCGGTGGGAAAAGAAATAATTGTCACTGACAAACTTTGCTAGCTCAGGATTCTGTGATTCTATACAGAAAGGCCCATCGTGCTTGTGGGAAGTCTCTGAGTATTTGCAGACATTTAACAAGATCCTTTTGTGTCTCTGGCCACTTCTGCAGCTCTTTGACTCTCTGCCCTTTGAGGAGATGCCATTCCACCTCTCCAGGCCAGTGGCAGCATACGAAGAAGCCCTGCAGCTGGTGAAGGAAGGGAAGGTCGCGTGCCGGACCCTGAGGTGAGGTGCCAGCTGGAGCTGTGAGGCTCCTTTGAGCAGTGTCAGCACATCATTTGCCCTTGAGCAGCCCCATAACCAGAGAAACCCTTTGGGGTCGTAAATCCACAGCATCCTTCCTGCTGGTGTGGACTTTGCAGGGAATTGGCCCCAGATTTTAGGACATGCATGTTAAGAAAGAGTAATTGTCCCAGGAAATTATTAATAGGAGGTGTGACTGTTCTGGGACACTGGCACAGCCCTTCACTGTAACAGCCTGGCAGAGGGGCTGTGGTTCCCCAGGTTGTTCCTTTCTCCTGTGCACAGAGTGGGAATTAATCAGGAGTACTGGAATTTATGCAATCCTTCCCCTTTCCCTCTAGGACGGAGCTCCTTGGCTGCTACAGTGACCAGGATTTCCTGGCCAAGCTGCACTGTGTCAGGCAGGCGTTCCAGGTGAGAACTGCTCCAGGCTCCTGGCTTTCCTGCCAGCAGCACATTCTCCTCCACCAGTGCAGGGGTGAAGTCTTTACCTCTCTAGAGCAAGTCAAAGCAGCAGCAGCCCAAACTCCCCTTGCTTAATTCTGCAGTCTCATTCTGATCAATTTGATTTGGAAAGGGTGAGGATCCCCTTGTCCCTGTGCCCTCTTGGAGTGGTGGTTACATGGCCACCGATGCTGGTTTAGTTCTGGGAAGTTTGGGACTTGCCCAAAAGCTTTTACTCCCACTTATGAACTTTCAGCTGGGCTGGTGTCAGACCTCTGAGGAGGGGGAGCAAGGTTTCCTTCTTCCCACAATCCTCTTTCTGGAAGCATGTGGAGCCTGAGCTGCAGCTTCCAGAGCTCTTGACAATTCCAGTCTTTCAGTCTAATTTTAAACTCGCTTCCTGAAGAGAGCAGTTTTGTTTTCTAGACTCCAGTGTATGAAAGGTTAATGACACTACTTTGTGTCCTGTCCTTTTTTATCCTGCCAGCTCAGGATTTGTGTGGGTGCAGCTGCTCACACGACTTCTGTGTTCCCTCTGCAGGAGCTGCTGGAGGATGAGAGCAATCAACTGTTTTTTGGGGAGGTTGGGAAGCAGATGGTGATAGGACTGATGACAAAAGCTGAAAAGGTAGGAAGTTTGTGTAACAACTAAGCTGTGTCTTGAGCACAGGGACACTTGTTCCTCCATCCCAACCCAGAGTTTGTCCGGTGTGTTGGAAGAAGAAAACTTCATCTGAATGCTGGTGACTGTTGTGATGTTGATGACAGCTCAAAACAGAGGAGTCAGACTTTGCTGAAATGTGCCCACAGCTGGTGTACCTTCTGAAGTGTTCTGTTTCTCTGCTCTCCCAGAACCCCAAAGCTTTCCTGGAAAGCTACGAGGAGATGCTGCGTTATGCCCTGAAGCAAGAGACCTGGCCAACTACTCAGCAGGAGCTGGAGGGAAGAGGGGTTGGTAAAGACATTATCTATAGAGTTGCAGAGGAGTTGGAAGATAATTGTTGCCTGGAGAGGTTGTGGACTCCCCATTCCTGGAGGTGTTCAAAGCCAGGCTGGATGGGGCTCTGGGTAACTTGCTCTAATGGGGGGTGTCCCTGCCCGTGGCAGGAGGGGTGGCACTGGATGATCTTTAAGGCCTCTTCCAACCCAGACCATTCTGTGATAATGGTAATGGATATGTAAGAATGGCTCAGGAGCGAAAGAGCTGCTGCTGAAATCTGATTACACTGACTTCAGCTTGTTATGTTAGTGTTGCTTTAAACCAAAAAAGTCTGTATCTTTTTTTTTTGAACCTGTCCCTTTACAGACTGCTCTGCTCTCTGACAGGTGGTGTGCATGAGCTTCTTTGATATTGTGCTGGACTTCATCCTCATGGATGCTTTTGAGGACCTGGAGAACCCGCCCTCCTCGGTGCTGGCCGTGCTGCGCAACCGCTGGCTCTCGGACAGCTTCAAGGAGACGGTGTGTGACACAGGGAGTGCTGGTGCTGAGCCTCAGCTCACAGTGCCAGGGCTGCAGAAGAGCCTAACCTCATCTGCCCTGGCTGAGCTGAACTCTTGCTTTATAAACACGGTGCTTTTCTGAAGCTCTGAACAGCCATCCTCTGGAAACATGGAAATTGTTGACGGGAGAGCTCTCTGGTTTTGAAAGCATCTCGTTGGCAACCAGACTTACTGCTCTGGGGGCCTTTGGCAGTGGTGCCATGGAGATGTTAAAAGATGGCAGCACTTCTTTTCATGAATGAGAATAAGAGGATCAAAATGCAGGGGAAAATACGTGTGTCCTTTAGCATGTGGCCATTCATTCTGGTGGTACCTCAGCAGACACTGAGGCTCAAATTGCAGTGCTTTCCTCCAGTCCTGTCCCCCACTGCATGTTGCAGTTTGACAGACTGAGGATAAGATGGTTGGGAGGCACCTTTTAACAGCTGTCTGTTCACAGTGAAGCGTGGGCTGTTGGGCAGCTATGTCAGATCATATTAGAAATCTTCAAAACCCCTTTGGCTTCTCTGGAATGGATCTGGAGTGGCTAAATATGCTTCCAGTTCACTTCAGTGTTGTCATTTTAGAGATGTTGGCACAAAAGGGCCACTGCTTCTATGTTTGAATGGCAGCGTGTTAGTAAACTTTTTTTAAGTAATCCCAGTAACTGGTGGTCTCTCTCAATCGTAGGCTCTGGCAACTGCCTGCTGGTCAGTTCTGAAAGCAAAAAGGAGGCTTCTGATGGTAAGAAAAATGAATTAAAAGGGAAGGAATCTAGTGTATTTGAAGATGAAAAGAGAACACCTACATCTTGGCAAAATATAAAGTCTTCAGTGGTGTAAGACTGAGCTGAGTCACATTCTTTGTGATGCTTTAGGGCACTCGGGTCCTGCTGTCAGTGCTCCAATGCCATGCAAGTATTTTACTGTGTCAGTCCCAGTTTATTCTCTCTTTTCCTTAATGTGAGGATTCAAAAGGCAGCATTGCCTGTCTGGTATTCCCTCTCCCTGCTCACGATACTGGAGGAATGGCCACAGACCCCAAACAACAAGGGACTGCTCCTGAGCTGTATTTTCCTTGATGCCACTTCCCAGCTGATGCTGACTCATCATTACTTGATGAGTTTCACTCAAATCTGTGACTTTCTAAAGTATCACAGTGGATGAGTTCATGGACCTGGGGAACAGGAAGCCACAACTTCACAACCCCAGTTCTGCCACAGGGTCTGTGGCCTCTGGCAGGTTTCCAGCTTGATCCCACAGCCAGCTGGTAGGATGGGGTTTGCCTTGTGAGGTGGCACAAGGAGAAGTGAGAGCGTTGGAAGTTGTGCTGGTGCTCTCATGCAGTAGCTCTGCCTTGGGTATTTGCATGTCCTTCCCTGGCTTGGGCTGGAGATTCTAAATTGAGGCTATAAAGACTGGCTGGTGGTTGCTTTTCATTTTCTTCTGTTTATTTTCCTCTTGAAATAGTAGTTTAGAAACGTGAGGATAGTCATCCTTCAAGGGATCTAAAAGGTAAATGTAGTTCTGAAGGAAGAGATGTTCCTAATAGCTCTTAATTTCAGTTACTGCAGCTCAGTGCTTTCTGGCAGGGAATTTGGTAGCTGATATGGAATAAGCTGCTGACTTTGTCTGAGAATGAAGACCAACCAATTCTTGCCTTCCCTGTGGCAGGTACCAGATGGATTTATCTCTCATTTCTACTCCGTATCGGAGCATGTCAGTCCTGTTCTAGCCTTTGGTTTCCTGGGGCCCAAGCAGCAGCTCTCTGAAGTCTGCAGTTTCTTCAAGGTAAGGTGGCTTTTCTGTGCCAGGTCTGTGTGGGACCCCTGTGTGTTGGCTTGAAGCTGCAGGTGTGTGTTCTTGGTGACTGATGTGGTGTTAAGAAATGTGACTCTGTGCAAAAGCCTTTTAAAAATCACTTGTTTCTGAGATGAAGATTGCTGAATTCACATTGATAAGGATTCCCAGTACAATTTACCAGAGCTGACAGCAAAAAAGTGTGATGAGATCGACTTGGATCAGTATTGGAAAAGATTACAGGTGCATTTGCTGCAAGAATATTTTGTCTGAGAGTACATGGGATCTTACAGGTTACATACTTGATCTTAAAGCCTGAATCCTCTTGTTCTGGTTGATAGTGTCATGGGATGTTGTGAGACATTGTGCTGCATTCATTAAATGTTTGCATGGATATTGCCATGGACATCAGCACTGCTTTCCAGGCCTCAGGAGCTCTGCTGTCCTCTTCAGAGGCACAAGGGGATCTGTCCACCACACCAACCCCCAGCCTGACGCAGGTCTTTGCTCGCATGGCAGATGAGCAGAATTCTTTGGGGTTCTCTGCCTGCTGCAGTCCAGGCAGGCCAGTGGAAGGAGCTCTCCTGACCGTAACCCTTCCTTTTTTTGGCAGCACCAGATAGTGCAGTACCTGAAGGACATGTTTGATTTCGACAACGTGAGGTACACCACGGTGCAGCTGCTGGCAGAAGACATTCTGCAGCTGTCGCGGCGGCGCAGCGAGATCCTCTTGGGGTACCTGGGCACCGAGAGCTCCCCGGAGATGAACGGCACACTCCCTGGGGACACCGAGCCACTGAAGGAGGAGCTCATCTGATGGCAGGAAAACACTTTTGTACAAGGACCTTTTCCTCCCAGAGATGGATAAAACTACCTGCAACGTGCAGCGATGGCAGCAAGACTGTCTCAACACACCTGGCGGGACCTTCTGCTTTTTGTAGCCAGTAGTGTTTGCTGGGATGGATCCAGGACCACTTGCCAGCTTATGGTTTGAATTTCTTCTTTGTTCCACCTTCCTGTTCTTTTTATTATTATTACTTTCAATGTGTCATATATACATCATGTCCTGAACTGCCCAGGCCCAGATTTTTGCCCAGTTCTCTCGAATAGGGCAAAGCTCCATTCCTGTTTAGCCTGTGTGTTTGCAGGGAGGTAATCCCTGACGTTTACAGTGTGGGAACAGGAATACCACTAGTGGGAACAGGAATACCACTTGACCATCAGCTTCTCAAGGAGGCTTTGCTTGCTTTGGAATTTTTATTACAGTTCCTCTCTGCTGTATTCCTACAGACACTAATTACTGCTGATTTTTACCTTCCATGTAATGTGACTAGTGAAGATTTCTTTCCTGGGGAGGAAGAAACAGTTCTGTAAAGCACTGAAGTAAAATGCAGGCTGAGGCTTTAGGGAAATTGGTCTGTTCCCTTGGTGTTGCTGCTCTTTGCAGACCAGATGATGGGCTCTGTGTCATGGTCATAGGAAGTTGCTGAGGTCTCTGTTTGGCCCTAAGGCAAGTTAGTGTGAGGAGGGGATTTGCATCCTGCCTGTGCGTGCACAAAGTCTTTACCATCCCTCAAAGTGCCTTGCTGGATTTCAGAATGAGCCAGCAGCAGTTTTTGCTGGGTAGGAGGTGTGAGGTGTGTACAAGCAAGAGGGGAATGGTGTAACGTGGTGCCTTTTGCTGTTATGCACAAGGTGGTAAGAGGTGTAGATGTTGGATGTGTGTACAAAAGGGGTTGTGTGTGCAGAGAGTTGGAGAGCTGGGGTCAGGCTTGTGGAGAGGAAATGACTCTGGATAGCCTGTCAGTCCTAAGAAATAGAGCACAGTTTTGGGTAATGATGAAATGTGTGTATGACCTGGTAGTGCTGGGGTTGGATCTCCTCTGGTGCTGTGATCCTGACTGCACAGCCAGCACCTGGAGTGTGGCTGCTTTGGGGTGTGAGCTGAGCTGGACCCTCGGGTAGGACAGCAGCAGTGCAGTGTGCTGGACTTACAGAATCACAGAATATGCTGAGATGGAAGTGACCCATCAGGATCAGCAAGAACAACTCCTGGCCTTGCACAAGACACCCCAAGAATCCCACCCTGTGCCTCAGAGTACTGTCCAAATGCTCCTTGGGCTCAGACAGGCTTGGTGCTGTGCCCACTGCCCTGGGGAGCCTGTTCCAATGCCCAACCACCCCCTGGGGAGGAACCTTTTCCTGATAGCCAACCTAAAACTCCCCTGACTCAGCTTCATGTCATTGACTTGAGGCAGGCCTGGCTTTTGTGTGAGGTTTGCAGTGGTTTGCTGAGTCCTCTTGAGTGCAATGCCACAGATGAAGGCTGAGGTTCAGCCTGTGCTTTCTCCCGTTTCAGTCCACGTAAAGCTCCAAGTCCCACCCTTGGAATGGCCAGGGCTTCAGGACTTCCACAAAATCATGAGCTTCATGGGTTTTGTTCCAGGATGATTAGGTACTCCTTGATCTCTTCCAGGTAAAAGATATGTCTTAGCCAGCCATATTTTTGCAAGGGGAAAAAAAAAGTAAGAATTTGGAATTTCTATATGAGTGGAAAGTCAGTGCATGGGCTTGGACAATACAGATCTCTTGTTCCTCCTCAGATACCTAGTGTGGATTCTGCTGGTAAAAGCAGGTAGGAAGTAAACAGAGAAAAAAGTAAACAGGAGGATGTAAAAGGAGCAGATAAATGTGCTGTGCCATGTGCTTTGGGATGACCCTGCTTGAGCAGGGAGGTGGGAGCAGATGGCCCACTGTGGTCCATTCCAACCTGACATATTCTGTGGTACTGTGGTTCCCTGAAATGCTCCTGAGATGTTTGCAAGAGGGCAAGTGTAGAGCACATAACATCTGTTGCTCTGTAAGCACAGCAGGCTGATGTGGCTTATCCTGGGAACCAGATTAATGCAATAAACAGGACAATGCTGAGGCAGAAATGAGGAGCAGCTGCCCCAAGTGAGGCTGCTTGGAGTAAACTGTTACGAGAAGGATTTAAGAGACAGCAGTTGAAACTAGGAAAGGTCTCAGAGGTGTCTTGCTCCCTGGCAGTGTGCAGGAGGAGAGACAGAGATGTTGTATTAGCATGACACACCTGTGATGTGTAAACTGTGATTCAAAGGGTGGTATATTCTGAAAGCAAGTTACTTTGCCAAAAAAAGAATGTCTATTGTGCTTTGTGCTCTTATATGGTTGGTTTAGAAGAGAGAGTCACTTAGCAGCTTTTGTATAGTGGTTAAAAAGACTCTAAAATGTGAAGATTAATGTAATAAGATGGATTGTAATTCTAAACAATCAGTGCTGTTAAATCCTAGTTTTTAGAGTTGTTTTATGTGTATTTATTTACTGTTTTGAGTGTCTTTGGGCCTCAGTGCTCGGGCAGCCTGCCTGCTTTGTGTACAGATGAGAGCACTGGCTGCTGACTTTGGGCTTTCTGCATCCTGAAACAGGCCCCCCCTGAAGCAAACAGTAACTTGCACTGTGGCTTTTTAAGCTGAGAAATTATAAATTCCTAATCAATCAAATGAAGAAAGACTGTTTTATTACAGCATGATGCTTCTTTTTTCCTTAGCCCTTCCTGCAAATAGGGCACACAGCCCTCCCAGTGAAGGTAAGGAGGAATCTCCCTTGGAAACTTCCACACTGAGTTCTCCCTCTCTGCCCACAACACTGACCTGGTCCTGCACCAGCCAAGGTTGTCTGCAGAGATAAACTGGTTTTATCTTTACTGGGATGGATGTTTCATTTTGTTGCTGCTCTTTGTCCCTCCCCAGCGCAGCTCTAGAGGAAAGGCAGAAATGTGTTTGCAGCCTCTGGAGGGAATTGCAAGGACCAGTGGGTTCAGAGGAGCTGTTCCTATGGAAGAAGCTCTCCCTGACCTCAGGAGTGGTGGTCCTTTGGATGTCATCCTGAGCAGGGGCTTGGGCTGCTTCCATTGATCCAGAGCAGGGCTTGGCCCAAGTGGTGACTGTCTCAGACTCACCTGCTTTGCTGGGAAGAGTAAAAGGTTGTGACAGAACACCTGCCTGCCCTCTGGCTTCCTGGGATCCCTAGAAAATCCTTTCCTCAGCATTGTGTTGAGCAAAGGAAATTTTGCAGCATTAGTAGCAGAGATACATATTCGGGTAGGATCCCTAGAGATAAGAAATTTGCCTTTTTTTATTATGAACCCTTATTCTCAAGGGGTTAAATCAGTCTGGGCTGACACCTGCAAGATTTTAACACTGATGGGGATTTAAAGTGGCTTAGCAGCTATGAAATAAAATCCCTCAATAGTTTCTGATGCTTAAACAGAGTTTAAAATATGCATGATTTTCATTTTTTATGTGGAGGTTGTAACAAGCTTCACCAGTGGTTAAAGTACACACTCAGTACTTTAGGATTATGTAGAGACTATGCCAAATGGCTTTAGGAGGGTCTTTATGATCTTTAAAGCACATTAATAAAAAAAATATGAGGAAAAATCTGCCTTGTATCTACAGGATCAGTGTGGCTTTGAAGAGCATGACTTGGGCTGTCTCATACAGGGATGTGGGAAAGCAGGATTTTATTTACCCCTCTTCAGTAGAACATTCCTCTGCCATATCTGAAACTAATGAATGTATACCTGTGCCTATTTTTTTTCTTGATTTCCTAAAGGTGTAAAAATCTGTTCTTGTTTTGCTTCTATCTTCTTCTTTGCAGCTAATTTTTTTTTTTTTTTTAAATATCTTTAATCTTAGGATGTGGGCATTACAAGTCAAATAAAACTTTCCTTCATTGATTGTGGTTTTTGTTTCTAAATTTCCTGGCAACACGTGCTAGAAACTTAGTCTTTCGTTTCTGATTTAGGTGACAGTTGTGGTGACACCTTTGGTGATAGTGAGGGTACAGAACAAGGTTTGCTCTCCCTAGAGTTGAAATTATGAATTTACAGGGTTTAAATGTAAACTTAAAGGGTTTGTTTGCATGGGGAGTTTTCCACGGGTCTACTGACAACAACACAGACTAAGCAGGCTGTGAAATAAACAAAACAGCTCCTTGTGCTTTGAGCAGTGGTTGGAAACCGTGGGGTTTCATTTGTCAGATTTTTCTGTGGTGGTTTGGCTGCGTTGGGGTGTGGTGTGTGTAGGGTAGCAGGCTGTGATGAAGTGATAACAGGAACCCCAGTGAGGAGCAGAACCTCTTAAACATTGTCCAGGTTCTCGCAGCACTTTATCAGCCTCCCAGACTGTGTGAGAGAAACCCCGAGCAAAGCCTGTGGGTTGGTATCAGAGCTGCCCATCTGCTGAGCAATGCAGGAAACTCATCTTCTCGCTCCTCTGAGGCAATTACAGTAGATTTAAATACTTTCATTTTCAAACGGCACAGAAACCGGAGTGAATCAGATAGGCTGTTCCTTCCACAGTGATTAAAATTTCATCCCTACGCTTAAAAATAAGAAACGATCTCTGTTGGCATTAATGCGAGCCTGTCATGAACTCTGATGTATGCAAATAAAACGCTCATGAATAGGAAAATTTTTGTCTCGAGCCACACCCTGATGATTAGTTGAAAGAGTTAAAAGGAGTTTCTGTCAGTTGCCATGGAGTCAGACTCCACACTCATTACAGCTCAGGAGCAGCTCTGTGCTTGCTTATGCTGAGGAGCAGAGCAAAGGCTGCTCCGTGTATTGACACTTTTTTTCTCCTGTTCAGGAAGGAGTGGGTGAATACAGCAATGAAGCCCACAATTTTCAGTACTTGTCATGGTACATAGATCAAATGTAATCCACTCTGCCAGCATAACTCTACATTCAATAGCTTGGAAAGGAGGAGATTTATTTAACTTGAATAATGAAAGCAGTAAATCACTCACGCTCGCTCATAGCAGTCTGTTGCGCTGAACTGAGCTCCTGCACTAAATATTTGCTCTTTCTTTGCAAATAATAAGCCTTGAATGCTGTTTTTCTTCTCGCAGTGCCAGGGAGAGTGTCACTTTGAAGAGCCTGTTGAATTTAATGGGACACAATCGTAATTGAAGCAGGTATATTACAACTGCAGGAAAAGGAGATTTCTCTCCCTCCTGACATCTTACTTTAAGGAACAGAAATCCTGGTCTGTGTGCTTTCCTGACACAAATTGAAGGCAACCCCATGCCTGTGCTTATCACTTCTTGCAGTGTTCTTGCATATTTATTTTTCTTTAAGTTCTGATTTTTTTAAATTGAATTAACTTTGGTGGTTTGGTCTGAAGGTGGATTTGCCTTCTGAAAGCTCTTGCAGTGCTGCACTGTGTGTGTTCTGCTCCTCCTCAGGTAAGTTTTACCTCTGGGGTCACATGTGGGAACATCCCTTTGCCTTGGTCTTCAAAGTGGGTGATTTCAGTAGTTAAAGGTATTTGGGAAAGGAAAAAAAAGAAGGTATCACCTGGACCAGGTGATGTCTGGCCTTTGCAGAACCTTTAAGGGACGAACCTGATTTTCTGCCAGGGCTTAGATACTGGGAAGGAATTCTTCATCCTTGTCTAGTGGGAGGTGTCCCTGCCCATGGCAAGGGATAAAATGAGATGATCTTTAAGGTCCCTTCCAACCCAAACCTTTCTGTGATTCTTGACTTTATTCCAGCCTTTTATTTTCACATGTTCACATGGGAGCTGCTCGTCCTTTACAGAGCTGCACCCGGTTATAAAAATCCATCTTTTTCCTAGTGTTATATTAACCCCCCCCAAATAAATACGTATTTTCAACAGAGCTTGGACCTTACCAGGGAATCACCCCTGTGTGGGGTGAGTAGAACTGTGCTGAGGGTAACACAGTCACACAGAGCTGTCTGTCGTGATACCCTGTTAAATGAATGACTCTAATTTAAAACCACTTATTTTTCAATGTGCTTTTTTTGTTTTGTTTTAACAGTGACTGGGGAGGCGGCAGGGTGAGGTGTGAGGGGAGCCCTGGCTGTTCATTCAGGATGTGAGGGATGGATATCCAGCCCTGGCTGTTCATTTGGGATGTGAGGGATATCCAGCCCTGGCTGTTCATTTGGGATGTGAGGGGAATCCAACCTGAGTTCCCTAGGCTGTTCCCGCCCGGGTGTGAGAGGACCTGTGGCTGTTCCCGCCGGGGCCGTGAGGGCTGTGAGGGCAGCCCTGGCTGTTCCCTGATGTGAGGGGAATCCAGCCCGGGCCCCGCGGGCTGTTCCTGCCGGCGACGTGAGGGGTGTGAGTGGACCTGTGGCTGTTCCCGCACGTGAGTGAGGGGAGCCCAGGTTGTTCCCACCCGTGTGTGAGGGCTGTGAGGGCTGTAAGGGCCGTGAGGGCTACGAGGGCTGTGCGGGCACCTCAGCCCAGCCCAGCCCGGCCATTTTTCCCGCCGAGCCCCCCCCTCACCGCCCCTCTCCCGCCGCGCCAGCGCGGCCGCTGATTGGCTGAGAGCTGCCGCCAGCGCCGGCCAGCGATTGGCTAATCCGCACGGCCCCTCTGGCCAATGGCGGGGCGAGCTGCTGCCCGCCTTTCTTCCGACTGGCTGCGCCGCGCGCTGCACCCGCCCCTTGCTGGGCGGCGGTGCCGGTATCTGATTGGCTGAGGCGCTGCCCGGGACGGGTGTTTAATTGGGCGGCGCGGGGCTGGCCAGCGCCTCACCTGCGGCGCGCCGCTATTGGCCCGCCGCTGCCCGCGCCCCCGCCCATTGGCTGCACCGCCCCTCGAGCGCGTCGCGATTGGCCGCGCCGGCCCGGCCCGGTATCCGGGTAAGATGGCCGCAGTCGGCGAGTGCTCGCTGCCCGCGCCGTGGCGGCCGGTCTCCCTCACTCACGTCGAGTATCCCGCAGGTAACGCTCCGTCCCGCCCCCCTGCCGGGCCTCCCCGCCGCGCCGCCGCCCTCCGCCGGGGCTCCCCCCGCTCTCCCGCCGCCCCGCGGCGCCGCCGAGGGCCGGGCTGGCGGCTGCCAAATAGTGAGCCATTGAGCGGCGGCGCTGGGGCGGCGGGGCGCGCGTGCGCGCTGGGGGGGCGGCGCGGCGCCCTGCCAGATTGTGAGCCGCGGCGGGAGCGGCGCTGCGCATGCGCGCTGGGGGGCGCCGGGCCGGGGGGCTGCGGGAGAGGGCACGGGGAAGGGGCCGGGGCGGGGGCGGCTCCGTCATGGGGGTCCCGGCGGTACCCGGGGGTACCCGGAGGTACCCGGGGTCCTGTGCCCTCCTGGGCCGCCCTCGGGGCCGCTCTCCCCATGCACTGCAGCCCCCCCAGCCGCGTGTGGCAGCCCTCGAGGCGGTGGGCCCGGGGTCCCCTCCCTGCCTGCCGGGGGTCCGGCGTGGTTGGGGCACGGGGCTGGAGGGCTCCGGGGGCCCTCGTGGCACGGTGGTCCCTGTCCCCGCGGTGGGCTCGGCTGCAGGGTGGGTCTGGTGGGAGTGATGGGAGTGGGGGTGTCCCTGTCCCCACGTGGGTGTAGTGGCTGTGCTGAGAGTGGGGCGGTAGCAGCGTGATCCCTGTCCTGAGGTGGGCTCCGATGCCACGTGGGTTTGGTGGCTGTGCTGGGATCAGGGGTGTCCCTGTCCCCAGGTGGATTAGGTGGCTGTGCTGGGACCAAGAGTGTCCCTGTCCCCAGGTGGGTCTGGTGGCTGTGCTGGGACCAGGGGTGTCCC
>JAWWEW010000038.1:5516360-5583211 GCA_035583185.1 Anabacerthia variegaticeps | reverse complement strand
TGTCCCCAGCTGGGTTTGGTGGCTGTGCTGGGACCAGGGGTGTCCCTGTCCCCAGCTGGGTTTGGTGGCTGTGCTGGGACCAGGGGTGTCCCTGTCCCCAGCTGGGTTTGGTGGCTGTGCTGGCAGTGGGGGTGTCACTGTGGCCATGTCCCCGAGGTGGGTTTGGCTGCTGGGTGGTTTTGGTGCCCTTTCTGGCAGCACCTCAGGCAGGGCTCAGGGAAATGCCCCGAGCACTCCAGGCACAGCCTGTCCTGCAGCTCAGCTCTTGGTAAGGTGGGTTTGGGTCCTGAGTGCAGGATGGGCTGTTCCAGCTGGGACTGGAGTGACCCACAAAGGCCCTGTGCCCCCATATCCCTGTGGTGGTGGTGTGGTGAATCCCTGCCCTGCCAGCGAGCAAGAGCAAATGGGTCTGTGTTCAGAGAGCAGCAGCATAAGTGGTGTCTCATCAGTAACTGTGGTACTTTGGAGCTCCTCTTTGTGCTTTATACTCTGCTGGTTCTGGGTGCTTGTAGATAATAGAAAAACAAAGTATTAGTATCGAGCATCTGCTCAAAATCCAGATGCTGTTGTCAGTACTTGCAGTTCTCCCAGAGAGTCCCTAACCTGCCGTGAAGTGTTGCTGCATGTCCTGTTTCAACAGCTGGATTTTAGTTCCTCATGAAAGCTTCTCTCAGTAGTGCAATTCCTAAAGCTTCTAAAGTGCTTAGGGATCTTCTGGGCTGAAAGTGCCCATTTAGCCAAGAGACTCGAAATGTGACAGCACTGAAAAGATCTGGCACTGGAGATGCATTATTTCTTGGCCCTCCTTCTCATGGCTGTTTTGTGGTTTTTCTGAGATACTTTATGTGAAGTATTGGTATTTCCTTTTCTGTCTTGCATTTTCCTGTACACTCTTCTGCCATCCCCCTTCTCAAATATATTAATGGGACGGTCTGGGGGGACAGGAGTAATAATTTTCCCAGTAGGACGGATACATTCATCTTTGTATCTCACCTTTTTATCTGAACCTGGCAGTGTACACAGAGTGCCCTGTGCTCCATTTGTTGCATTGGTTTGGGAAATGAAGGTGGTGGAAGTTGTTGCACAAGGGTTATCTGTCAGATCTTGAAAAATGTGACATAACTGGATTATTTTCTCTCTGCATTGAGAGCTCTTATACAGGCAAAGGGAGAGGATGATTGTGTGGAGGGGTAAATCACCACTGGGGTGAGGGTTGTGTGTGGAGGGGATGGACACTGTGTTTGTCTTGGATAAAACAATTATGGAAGGCCTGTAAAGTGGAGACAAAGGGCTAGAGCATTAAAACAGCTGGGGGTACAAAAGTTTCTAAATTAGTTTTTATAGAATTGTTTAGGTTGGAAAAGACCTTTAGGACCACTGAATCAAACCATTCCCCCCATCAGTGCCAATTCCACCACTGTCCCATGTCCCCAAGTGCCACATCCACATGTCTTTTAGATTCCTTCAGGGACGGGGACTCCACCACTGCCCTGGGCAGCTGTGCCAGAGCTGAACAACCTTTTCCATGAAGAAATTTTTCCCAATAGCCAACTTAAACCTTCCTTGTGCAATTTGAGGGCGTTTCCTCTTGTCCCTTGTTCCCTGGGAGCAGAGTCCGACCCCCACCTGGCTCCAATGTCCTTTCAGGGAGTTGCAGAGAGCCAGAAGGTTCCCCCTGAGCCTCCTTTTCTCCAGGCTGAGCCCCCCATCTCCCTCAGCTGCTCTTGGTTCTCCAGACCCTTCCCTAGCCCCATTCCCTTCCCTGAACATGGTCCAGCCCCTCAAAGTCTTGTTGTGAAGAGCCCCAAACTGACCCCAGGATTGGAGGTGGTGCCTCACCAGTGCCCAGCACAGGGGATGGTCGCTGCCCTGGGGCTGGGACACTCCAGGTGCCCTTGGCCTCTTGCCCACCTGGACACACCTGGGCTCACGTTCAGCCACTGTCACTGCTATCCCCAGGTCCTTTCCCAGCTTCCCAGCAACTCTTCCCCCAGCCTGGAGCGTTCCATGAGGTTGTTGTGACCCAGGTGCAGGATCCAGCCTTGTTGGGCCTCATACAATGTGCCTCAGCCCATGGATCCAGCCTGTCCAGATCCTTCTGCAGAGCCTTCCTGCCCTCCTGCAGATCAACATTCCTGCCCAGCTTGGTGTCATCTGTGAACTGCCTGAGGGTGCTCTCCTTCCCCTCGTCCAGATAAAGGTATTAAACAGACTCTGCCCCAACACTGAGCCCTGAGGAATGCCCCTGGTTTTAGGGGTGTTGCTGGATTGAGCTCCATTCCCCACCACTTATGAGCCAGTTTGTTCCCCACTGAACAGCGCACCTCTCCAGGAGAATGCTGTGGGGAATGGTGTCAAAGGCTTTACTGAAGCTGAGGTAGACAACATTTGGGTCTGAAAAGATGACTTGCACTAAGATGGTAGGTCTGATGCTTTTGCCTGGGTTTAGGGGAAGTGCTGTGACTTTATTTAGAAAGCTGTTTACGTTCAGCCTTTGTGGAGCTTAAGTCCAGGTCCATAAAGCTTCTAGATAATGTATATTTATAAAATAGCCATGTTGGCAGCGTGCTCAGCACCGTGGAGTTAATGTAGCCTTGTGCTGCTGAGAGGGTCAGAACGAGAAATAGATCCTGCTTTTACCACCATAAATTATTAAGCTGTCTTGGCATGTCATGCACTGCTGTGTGGCAAACAGCTCTGGCTCTTGGCTGATCCTGGGGCTGCTAAGCCTCTGTGGCAACCAGCTCTTAAAATCTCAGGTCTTTAAAGACTTCCAGCTCAGAACTGCTGCCACCCCAGCTCTCATCTGCCACGAGTGATGGTCCCACTCGCTGTCACTGCTCATTTCTGCCTGCCACACAGAGCCTGGTTTTGGGCTGTTTCTTGTAAATGTGCAGGGGAGAGGTGTCCTCAGAAGGGTGCTCGTCCTCCCTGTACTGATCTAATGTTTCCTTATCAATAGTGATTCCCCAAACCCATCTTTCACAGCTCTCCAGGGCCTTCTGCAGTGTCTACTTTGAGCAGAATAAATGAGAAACAGTGGGTGAACACTGTGGTAATAACTGGTCTGAGGAATGGGATCTTGGAGACCTGACTGAAGTGCTACCCTTAGGGAATGTCAGGATCAAACACAGGGAGAAGAAACCAGCCATGGCAGTGCTGCTTGAGTGTGCAAAAGCAGAGGATAGCCTGGAAAAATATCATCCTGGTACTGCTTTCAGAATTTTTTGATCCTGGGGCTTTTCATATCAGCAACTGCACTTTGGTGAGAGCAAGGAATGGTATCTGGCAGTGCTGAGTTCCTGGCAGGTAGGCAGGAATAATCCTTCTTCTGTATGTCCTTCCAGTAATGAGCTGGTGATTGCATCAGGACTGTTAAGTCCTTTGATGGATGTATAAAAGCTGTATGTCTAATTGCTCTTGGAATCCATTTCCACTTTGGATCTCACAGATCCTTGGCACTGAGCTTTGCAGCTTAATGTGCTTGTTTCTTTTTTGGTTTTAAGTCCACTTCTCAGTAATTTCATCAAGCACTCTCTTTCTCATGTGCAGTGAGAGGTAGCAGTTGTTTGCTGTCCATTTCTCCATATAATTCATGACTTTACGGAACTGGTATATCCTCTGTTTTCCTTTTCCAGCTGAAAATGAGAGATTTGATGCTTTCTGAATGGCTGCTGTCACATACTTGTCTTTGCCCCCTTTCTATTTGCCTTTCCTGTGTGTACTCTCCCTTTTTAGCTGTGACACCAGAATTGCATAATAAATTTTTGTCGTGCTGTAACAGTAACTTCTGGTTTGCTCTTAAAAATGTTCTTCTTGCCTTTTGCACTGCTGCAGAGCATTGGATGCTACTCTGAAGGTACTGGCTCCCACTGTGTCTGAGGGGTGTTGTTTGATAACAACTGGACTAAATCCTGTCATGTCGTGTGTATAATTAGGGTTGTTTTTTCCCGTGTTCATTGCTTTGCATGGGATGACTTTGTGCTGCAGGCTTAAAACTCATCTTCAGGAACTTCCTGTCTGTAGGGTGAGTTTCACTGGAGAAACGTTGAGTTCCTGGTTTGTTTGGGTTTTTTATTATTATTTGGAGAAAAGAAAAAAGCTTCCTCTCTTCAGTGCAGCTGCGATTCTTAAAGCTCTGGGACTTTCTGGACCTCCCCTTCTCACAGTGGACAAATCCCTTAAGGAGAGAAACCTGGCCAAACCTTTTCCCTGCAGAATGGCAGGGAATCTTCCCAATTTCCCAGTTGTCCAGGTTGTTTCCTCCAGCCAGGCAGAGCTGGAGGGGCAGGCGTGCAGACTCAACCCGTGGGTGAAGGAGTGCATCAGAACAAAGGTGCTGGTGCTGTGTGTGCACTTTGGCTCAGCAGTTCTTGTTGCTGTTCCTATGGGAATGTTTGTTCTGATAACCCTTCTGTGATTCTGTGCAGGGTGGGAGCTCACAACTCAGGGCTCATTCTGGAAGAAGAAGAAGATCCCACTCTTGTTTGGCTGCTTCAGTGCAGAGGTTTAGGTTTAACCTCCCCACAGAAGTTAAGTCTGATTGCTGCCTTTATGCCATAATGTAAAGCCTCCTGAAGGTATTTTTGCTGTCCCACAGCTCTTGTGGAAGCTGAGGAAGTGACTCCCTGGTATCATGAATATTTAGGGATGTAAATGCCCATGACACACATGCCCTGTGTGTTGTCTGTGCAACTTGCACACGTTCACTTGACCCGGAACACACGACCAGCAGCGGGGCCACAAATAGATGCTTCAATAGGAAGTGGTGGTGGCAAAGCTCAATCTTGTGGTAGGATGTGGTTTGGGGGCTGTTGATTCACATTTTTACATCCTATACAGGTTAAGCTGATGTGGTGAAGCTCAGATGTTTCCACCGAAAGAATGCTGGGTAAAATGTTGAATTGGAGCAGAAGTAGATGTTGAATGAAGGCTGAAAAAAATAGCCTGTGTCTGAGCTATGTATAGTGCTGCACGTACTTATCTCTTGGCTGCCCAAAAATGAGCTATTGCCTTCTTTATTTTTGCTTTTGGAGCTCCAGAGGATGTCCAGGGAAGGCTGGACTTTTAAAAAAAAAGGAAGAATTTAAACAAACCCCAAGGTATATATTAAATAAGTTCTCCTTTTGCGTTTTTGCAGAGGTTTTGTCTCTGTGCTTACCCGTTGGGGGAATTGCTTTAGAATTCCCATGCTTAGTAAAATAAGGGAAAATTAATTTTTATAAAAAAAGGAGGGAAGTGCTGCTTGCTAGATCTGCCTGGACTTCAAACCGTGGCTCTCCTGCACGTCTCCTTTCCCTGGGAATAAGTCTGGGAGCGCACTGGAGCGTGAGAGGAGATGGGAGTGCCATCAGTAATCAGGCTCGGAGGCCCCCGGAGCTCTGAGCGGTGATCAGCGCTGGCCTCTCTCTCCCAGCTCACTTTGCCTCCTTCACTGGGGATTTCCACTCGTTTCGGAGCTGGTTCAGTTAGTGCAGCTCTGCCCCGAGCTGCTGATCCAGCAGGGCATTAGTGGGCTCCTGGAACAGCTCCTTCAGTTCCTGCACAGCTATTTATCTGCCTCCTCCCCTTGATAAAGTGGTTTCAGAATGTGACTCTTTAATTGCTGTCAGCTACAGCAATATGAAATGTAATTAATGCTGCCTGTTCTAAATGGACAGCTGAAATGTTTGAGGAGCTGTTGTGTTAGGGTTGATAAAGGACTTGGTGCCTGCAGGCAACATCTGGGAGTGATGGTTTCTGGTTCTCCACTCAGGTTCCACACTGGGGCTTTCTGGATCTCTTCTTCTCACACTGGATGAATTCTTTAAGGGGAGAAACCTGGCCAGACCTTTTCTATGCAGAATGACAGGGAATCTTCCCATTTTCCAGTTGTCCAGGGTGTTTCCTCCAGCCAGGCAGAGCTGGAGGGGCAGGAGTGCAGAATCAGTGGAGGTTGTGTGCCCGTGAAGTCTGGGTGCTTTGGTTTATATGCACCATTATCATGCAACATAACAGAGGATCTTCAATTTGGTACTGCTGATCCTATTTAAATTGAAAGGCTACTTGCTTAAGTATTCTTCCACCATCTGCACAAGAAATAGAACCCCTCAAGAAGATAAATAATCTGGTTTGGTTTCTACTTGACAAAATTACAGCTTTTAGTCTGGAATTGCTGAGCATTTCTGTACTGTGGATTAAGAGAGTGAATGATGTGAAACATGGCGATTCCTGGATGATGAGCTGTCTTCAGCTGGTAATGCTGGAAGTGAGACTATTGGAAAGTATTCCTAAGGCTTTCAGGGTAGTTTGATGCTTTGTCTCATGAATTCCTTGAAGACAGGATTCATTTTGTTGAGAGTTTCTGATTTATGTAAAACCATAAGGGGCTTGATTTTTCTATTGCCAGGTAACTGATCCTGCCACTTACATTCCCTTGATGTTACCACAATCCATTGCTGTTCTGCTTTGGGAGCATTTGGAACCCACCTGATGTGAGGCAAACCTGCCATATGGTGCAGGAAAAGTTTCAAAATTCAGAGAGTCTTCCAATGCTTTTCAGGTTAAAACCAAAATAGAACCTCACTTCAGTGAAAACGCAGCGTGCTTGGGGGCTTTGCCCTTCAAATCTTCCTAATTTCACTGGTGCAAACTGAAACTCCTGCTGGCAATCCTTGCTGCTGGTGTTGCTGGTTCCCAAATGTAACCCAGAGCCTGGGATTCCAGAGGCTTCCATGTGCTGTACCTGGTGTAACCACAGCTATGTGGCAATGCCATCAGCAGTGTGAACTTTGGTGTAGCAGGGCAGTAGGTTCTTTATCAGTTCCAGCACTCAGAGGCTGAGGTGAAAGTCCTTTTTGCCAAGTGCTGCTTTAAAATGTGGCTGCGTGGGCTGGGGAGACTCAGTATCTTGCAGTGGAATTGATCTAGGAATGAGTCCAATGCTGAGCCTTGCAGAGGCATCCTGTTTCCTTCAGGGAGGAGAGAGGAAGGAGAAATCTATGTGGGGGCTGATCCTTTAGGGATGGGATGGAGATGGGTCTCTGAGAACCAAGACACCAAGTAAACCCAGCTCTCTGTTTGCTCACTGGTGGCTTTGTGGTGACTTCTGTCTTTAAAGATTCTTGGGCACACAGTTCTCATTCTTCTGATTTGAATTGCTGATCTTGGAGCAAAACGACTCTGGTTTTTTGTTTCCTTGGAATTTATGCTGCCTTCTTCTCTCCAAATGCTTCTGTGTGTGTGTCCCTTTTCTGGGAACAGAGGCAAGAGAAACTTGGATCCAAATGCACAGCTGCTCTTCACTGTTGCTGCCCACTTCTGTGTCTGGGATAGTTCAGGATAAAGGTTTGGAGGGATCTTATGCCCTCTTGCTGCTCCCTGATTCTCCCTGGGGGACAACCATCAGTTATTTGGGCTGGAGGCTCAAAGCCCCTTTTGTGTGATACAAATGGGCTACTGGCTAAAAAGGCAGAGTCTCCTTTATTTCCCTGTTATCTCCTGCTATGTTTAGCTATTTATTTCCTCCTCATTTTGCTAATGCTAGTGTTCGTGCAGACACATGGTGAGACGGATTAGGAAGCTGATCCAGCTGAAAACTAACCCATTTTAGTAAGGGAGTGGGAAAGGATATGTTTGGGGAGTGTTTGCTGGTAATTGCTGGCATAGGGAGGCAAAATGAATGAGGGGGAGGGAGAGATGCTGCCTCTTTTGCAGCAGCCTGTGCTTAGGTTGGATTAAAGTGACTCTGGGCCCACACCCGTGGTCATTGTTGTAGGCTGGGTGGCAATAATCTCTGCTGAAGGGTGCCAGGCTCCTCTCCAACCTGGTTTTGAGCCTGCCTGTGAGCACTGCTGTCTCCTTGCCTCGGCCCCTCTGCTCACTTGCTGCAGTGCTGGATTTGCCCCTCTGCTCCCAGTGATCCAGGGCCCCCACTGAGCCATGCTCTGGTGGCAAAGTGCCTGTGAAGGTCAAACTGATTTGTGTCTCTTGTTTGTTTCCCCAGGTGATTTCTCTGGTCAGCTTTTAGCTTATTTGAGTCTTGGTCCAATATTCATTATTGTTGGCTTTGTAACACTCATCATATTCAAGAGAGAGCTGCACACGGTGAGTCCTTCTCTCCCTTCCCAGCCTGTCCTTATGACAAAAGCCTTTCCCTTTGTCACCTGGTGCTCCTGTGTTCACACTTGTTTTTCTCTCTTTCAAGTGCAAGCTTAGGTAAGGCATCTCCCTGTCAGAGAACAGCAGGAGACACTTAGCACCAGGTTAAAAGGCTGCTCAGCCTTTGCTGACTTCTCTGTTGCTCTGTGGTGCGTTTTGTACATTATCTGTCCAAACCCATCGAGGGAGATGTCTGAGGAAGTAAAGAATGCTGTTTGCAGAGTGGGAACACTCCCAAGGTCCAGTAGGATCATAGCACCAGTAGGTTCCTGCAAGCTGGGCAGCATATGCAGGAAATGGTGTGTGTAACTCAGGAGGATGTACTTGCTTTGAACTGCTGAGATGGAAAAGGGGGTACAAAATAAAACCTACAGATTCCCAAGGGAGTGAATCTGTCTTTAAAGGCTGTTTCTCAACTGTGAATTGAAAACCAGGGACAGAAGAGGCTTTCTTCTGTCCAAATTCTTGTAATACATAATGCTTTCTGTCTGCTCTGAGAGGTAGTTGGGAATCAGTGTCATGGATAAATTCTGTATAAACCTCTTGTAACATTTACCCTCAGTAAACAGATAAAATAGGGGCCACTGAAAGGGTTTTGACAGCAGATTTCTAATACAGGGCCACGGTGTCATGGGAACCAGTGGCTTGAGGGACCTGGGAATGGGACTTCCAACTTGGAAAGGCAGCTGCTAAGTATTGGTAACCCAAAGGCTTCTTGTTGACCCAAAAGAGGGACCGACAGAGCCAGAGTAACTATTGCACAGATTTATAGGTTTATACAGGGATTGTTGGGTGTTGGTAAGGAGACAAATGTTGAGGTTGGTGCCCAGTTCTTCACGTGGGAAGTCACCATTGGGCTGGAGGAGACACTGCCTGCTCTGCAGCAGCCTGACCCGTGGCTCAGCATGTGGAGTGAAAAATTCCTTCCTCATCTGGAATGGGACTGAGTGTTAGGGAGGCAGTGTCATCACCAGCTGGGAATTTGATCACAGCAGCAGGACTCATTTAGGGGAGGTGTATGGACTGTGGAATTAAAGAGTAAAAATAAATGCTACCAGTCTGGCTTAGCTCAGATGGGAATCCATTTTAAACTGAAGACAGCAACTTGGAGATGAAAATACTCATAGAGGGAAAAGCCAGAAAGCCTAAACAGTCACCTTTATTTTAAGCTGTTTACCCAAATCTCAGTGTCTGCACTCCCCCTGTTGGTCATGGGGAAAAGCCAACCCCAAAAAAACCTGCCCTGTTAGAAAATGTCCCTTTCTGCCCTTGCTGGTGGAAGTGTCCTGGCAGAAGTGCTGCCCAGTGTCATTTGTGTCTCTTTCCCTGCATCAGCTGCTGAAAAGCTGCAGATGCTCAACGTGTTGCCAAATGCCCAAAGCGAGCTGGAAAAGAAATGCTTTCCTTCCTCGGGTAGAGCATTTGGAAGCCATTGGTTTTAACTCTGGTAGTCAAAAAAGAAAATTAGAAACATTGTGGTTGGGGTTTTGCGAACAGAGAGCGCCTGGTAAGTAGGAGGATCTTGTAGAGGGGGTGACACAGCTGTCTTGCCTTCACAGATCTCTTTCTTGGGAGGGCTGGTGTTCAACGAGGGAGTGAACTGGTTAATAAAAAATGTAATCCGGGAGCCTCGGCCGTGTGAAGGTAGGGAATGGACCAGGCTGTTGTGGTGTCTGCAGTTTGGAGTGGGATGCTGCCTGTGAGGGGTTGGAGGGGATTTTGCCCTTTGCCTCCTGTTGGTTTTGGATGTGAGAAGGCCAGTCTGGGCAGGGATGTGTCCTGTGAACTGTGTGCACATATTCCAGCAGAGTGTTCTGGCTTCACATCTGCAGTGTTCCAGCTGCTGTGTACAGAGTACACCTTGACCATACTCTTTCTTCTTCTCTTCCCAGAAGCCCACTCAACAGTGACCACAAAATATGGGATGCCGTCCAGCCACTCCCAATTCATGTGGTTTTTCTCTGTCTATTCCTTTCTGTTCCTTTATTTAAGGTAAAAGTTCCATGTCAGGTTTTGGCTGTTAGTGTGCTGAAACACCTGAAATAGGTGTCTCCCTTGGTGGGTGCTACTGGAGTGGGATAGTGGAATCAAATCCAAGGCCCTGACCAGTTTACTGTGGCCCAGGTGGATGGAGCATGTCTGTGTCCATCTGAATGTAGGGCTGGAGTTACCAAGGCTGAAAACTGGAGGGTGTAGGTGGGGCTCCCAGTGTGCTTTTTCTAAGATGTGATGATCCCCCAGGGTGAGGGAAGAGGGGGGAATAGGGAGGAGGAGGAAAGAAGAGCTGCTTTCTCCTGGGTCTCCTCAGTTTGTCAGTGGGGTTGGCTCCGACCTTTTAGGTAATACCTGTCCACTTGCATGACTTTTAGCTCACCTCCCTTTCCAGGGACCAGGTTTACATGCTGTGCTGTGCTTTTCTGAGGTTCTTGCCTGGGCATGGCTCTGCCTTGTGGCTCCACGTGTGGAGCAAGACAGAGCTCACAGCCCCTGCTGGCTCTGTGGGTGATGGAGGGACTCTGCTGTCTTGGCTCCCTGTTGCATATGCTGAGCATGTGCCTCTCCCATCAGTTGCAGTAATTCTGAGCATTCTGCCTTCCATCACAGCAGTCCCTGTTAACAGCTGGAGAGACACCCAGTGGCTCTCTGGCTGCTCTTTAAGTGCTGCCAGTGGGACAGGTCGCTGCTGGGATGGGATGGAGCTCCCATGGCCCCACTGGAGAAGGGCTTTCCCAGGGTTCCCGAGAGAGTGAGGGCAGAGGCAAGGCCTGCCCAGCTCCCTGCCCCGTGCTAATGGCTCTCCATCTCTTTCAGAATGCACCAAACAAACAATGCGAGGTTTCTGGATTTACTATGGCGACATGTGCTGTCCATCTGCCTCGTCACAGTGGCTTTGCTAGTCTCATATAGTAGGTATGGAGCAACTCTTTGTCTTATGCTCTCATACAGCCCCGTGGCCTCTCCCAGCCAGCAGCCCCCTCATTCCTTATCCTGCTTTTCCAACCTGTGCTGTGCAAGTCGGAGCATGAGACCCTCCCAATAAGCAAAGGTGCTTTTATAAAGCCCCAAAGCAGCTGAGCTTGTCCCAGTTTCCCAGGGGCTCCAATCCCATGCTCCAGCCTCGCTGCCTCGCCCTCTCTCCAGCACAAATGGTGGAATTATTGCTCCATGCCTTGGCACAGCAGCACCTGCAGCATGTGGATTGCTACAGTTGATCAGTCTGATTGTTTTGCTTGAGCATTAGTTAATCAAAACATTTCTAGCTGTTTGACTTGCAAGTTTTGTGTTAAGATGAATAAACAAAACTTTGATCACAGTTTTTTTTTTCCCTTTAGTAGATTTAAAAAAAACAACTATATGTGCACACATATAAAGTGAGCTCCAGTAATTGGAAAACAGACAACTTCAAGCTAGAAATAGGGCCATATTTTTCACAGGAAAGCAATTACCTGTTGGCACAGTTGAGTGTACACTACAGCTGATCCCTTATTGCTGATTATTTTAAATTCATAAGAGGTATGTAGTCTAATTTAAAAAAAAAAAGATTAGAGGAAATCAAGTGGCCCGTGCAAGGCAGAGGGTCAGATAAGATGATCATAATGGCTTTATGATATATGAGTGAAAAGAATTTTGAATGTAGCTCGTGCACACAGATAAGAGGCAAACAGTGGCAGCTTTCTGAATGGCTGCAGTGCCAGTGAGCACACTGACTGTGCAGCCTTCGTGCCTGTCACCTTGGAGAGCACCAAAACCACCACAGAAATGATGTCCATGTTCTTAAAAGTCTTGAAACTCCAGCTTGGGTGGCTTGGAGGTGGCTTGTCCTGTTACTGGCTTTGGGAAAGTCTCTTGTGGGAACCACCAGTAACAGTTCTTCAGCTGATCCAAAGATAGATGATGAAGGATGTGGAGGGTTATTGAGTTAAGCTCAAGCTAGAAGTGCTCTAAGCTGAAACTGCTGGAGCAGGGAAGAGTTTTCCCAGTTTTTTTCCATGCTATTTTTGCCAGCTTTTTATTGAAAAAAGATATGCACTTTTAACATCTGGAGGATAACTCTCAGAGCATCTGAGGGTCCAGTGAGTCCTGCCTCTTGTTTTTGAGCTTGCCTGGTGACTCTTGTCTTCCACTGCAGGGTTTATTTGCTTTACCACACCTGGAGCCAAGTCCTATATGGAGGTGTGGCAGGAAGCATTATGGCCATAGCCTGGTTTGCCTTCACACAAGAGATCCTAACTCCTCTCTTCCCGAGGATAGCTGCGTGGTAAGGCTCTTCATTCTGGGCAGGCTTGTTGCAGATGTTAGAAATGAGAATTCCTGGGCTCTGTCCCAGTTTTGCATACTGACTGTTGTGTAACCTACTTGTTCCTCCATGTTTTCTTGTGCATGCTTATACAAAGGATCATATGTCCCTGATAAGGGTGGGGAAGAGAGGGAATTTAATCATCTGCTACATTTGTAAAGCCCTGCTAAAGCTGAGGTGTGGCAAAGTGCTGGAGGAGCTTTGCAAGCAGAACAGACCTTTCCTAATGAATGTCTAATGACCTAGTAAAATTGCAAAGCCATTTACATGTAATACAGTGTGGAAATATTGTATAAGGAAAGGGGGGGAAAAAAGGAAAGGAGTTTTTTAATTAAATGTGACAAAGAATCCTTTTCCCAGCCCGAAGTGATAGAACAGTACTGTTAATTCTGGAGTGTGTTTTGTGCTTGTTTTTGATTGTTTATTTTGATTGGGTTTTTGTTTGTTTTTAAAAATCAAAACCCTGGTGGAGAAAGCCTAATTATTTCCCCCTTTCCACCACCATGTCTGTTTTCAGGCCAATTTCAGAGTTCTTTTTAATCCGAGACACCAGCCTCATTCCCAACATCCTGTGGTTCGAGTACACAGTCACGAGAGCAGAAGCAAGGTGAGTTTTCTCGAGGGGTGCAGGAGCTGTTGCTGGTCTGACTCGTTAGATGCAGTTATTAATTAATTTTCTGATACGTAGCCACTGCCGTGGGTAGAATAGCCCAGAGAAATACCCAGCTGAGGGGTAACCACTGCATCTGAAAGGTGAGTCTGGGCAGTGTGAGCTTTAAGAATGTGTCACATCAGTAATATTTCAGCTCCCTGGCCCGTGGTTTTTGCAAGCAGTTGTTTATTATAGTGTTGTGCAGATGGGGGGTGATGTTTAGGACTGGGAAGAGTGGGAAGGGCTGATCTCCTCTGAGGTATGGTGGGCACAGCTCTAGCTTTGTGTGGGGCTGAGCAGGACCTTCCTTTCATCCTCCCTCGTTTTCCCACTGGTTTGGCAGGTTTTACCACTGGTGGGGGTGATGTCCCTGTCTCACCCATGGCCCATGTTGGTTGCCCTTGCAGGAACAGACAGCGCAAGCTGGGAACGAAGCTGCAGTGAGGAGGGACCAGAGTTTTAGCAGAGACAGCCAAGAGCAGAGACCTGGGAGCAGCAAAGGAGCCTTTAAAGAGACGGACCAAAGGAACAGGCAGGGACCATACCCAAAACCTGCAAGCCTTTGCTCTGCTTTAGCAGCTAAGCTGGATGCTCCCTGATGCATGTGGGACCGTGCAGGAGTAGAAGCTCATTTTCAACACAGATGCACATTGCCGGTCGAATGTACCATCCTGTCTTCGTCAGGGGAGGGGGGAGGAAATGCCTGGTGTCGTGTTCGGGGGAGGGAAAACCAAAAACCAATCCTTTTCTGTGACTTTTTTTTGTTTTTTTTTTTCCAGCATGAAATATACACACTATTTATTTATTTTTTTAAATGGAACTATTGTTTTTGGGGTGGGTGAGGCGGTTGATTGTGTGTTTGGGGGTTTTTTTGCCTTTTTTTTTTTGCCTTTTTTTGTTCGGGTTTTTCTTTTTGGAAGAAGATGACAAAAGTAATCTCAAGTTGATCATGCTTAAGTAGGGCTTTTATATCTTACAAACTTCTTAGAAGGGAGGGGGACTAGGATGGGGCGACCTAGACAGAAGGGAGAGGAAGACTTTCCTTTCTGCAACCAGTTTGGGAGATGAAAATCAATTCCAACTGCACTTTGTACAGACAGAAAGACAGACTATAAGGACCTGATTTTTAACACTAGTGACAGTTCTGCAGGGAAGCCTGCACGGATACCAATTAAGGGGAGTTTGTGTGTAAAACAAAGGAAAAACACAAATATACTGACTCTTATTTTTTTTCCACTGCTGCTCCTGTTGTATAATTAGCAAGAGTGTCCTTCTCAGAATCTCTTCTAGGTGGCAAGATTATCACACATATCTCACATTTATTGCATCTCCTCCTTTGTACTTCTATTACCTCAGGGTTGCTGTGATCTGTACAGCTCTTGTTGTACTGAGTGCTGAGGGCACTGGGAAGCCCATTGGTTACAAGCAGTGCTGTGCTCCAGGAAGAGTCAGCCCAAAGCCTTACCGAATTCAGTTGCTGGTCTCTTGTCTTCAGCACTGGATTTTTATTTCTATTTTTTTTTCTGTTAAAGCTTAAGGGAGGGATTTTTAGGAATGAACACAGTGACAACCATAAATGAACAAGGCAATGACTAACAACCAGCTCAGCTGCTCTCTGAATTATCCCTTGAAGAGCCCTGTTAGAATCCAGCCGTGAACTCTGAGTAGGGAACTTGTCCTAGCAGAGGCTCCTGCTGGGAGCTTGACAGGTGGGGGGTTCTGCAGTTGTAGCCTCGAGTGCTGAACTCCTACAAGCAAGTTTTGCTTTCCATCCTTCTTCCATGCTGGTTCTCCATCTGGCCAGTGGGCTCTGGATGCTGTGTCTCTGTGGGAGTGTGCCTGCCATCTCTGTGTGCTGGTGATGCCTCTGACCTCTGTGACCCATGAGAATACCTGGCAAGGGCTAAACTCCGAGTGCTTCAGGGCTGTGCATGGACACTTTTCTGTACTTCTAGTATATAATGCAGCAGTTCAAGTGTAACTACAGAGAAGTATTTATTCAAAGCACAATTGACTTGAACTTTCACAGATAAAGGACAGCTTCTGAACTGGCTCAAAGGTCATCGGTGTGCCTTCGATGCAGTCATGTGAGCAGAGGTAAAAATGACTGTCACATCTCAGTCTTGCTGCCTGTTTTACTATCTCCACTTTAATCAGACTCCTGCATTATAAAGCTGCTTGAAGTGAGATTTTTTTTTCCTGTTCATCTTGGTTATTTTGGTTTTTTTTTTAAGTTTTCATCTGCCTGTTGCTGTAGGAGTGTGTGTGTTCATGTGGAGTGGGAGTTGCTGTTGGACAACCAGTGTTACCTGTAGAAAGGATCCTGATCCAGGAGATCAGGAATGAAGGCTGTTTAAATTTCTGTGTTTAAATACCTATGGGTAGTATATTAACTGTTTTCAGTTGTCACAGCAAGTATATATATATTTTTATTTTTTAAGAACTGTTTAGAATTTGCATAACACGAGCAATCCTGTAACATCTGAAGGACCCAAGCACTGGATCTGCTTTGAAGGTGCATCATAATAAAGAGGCATCTTGCAGCTTTCACAAGGACATTTGATCTGAGTTAGACCAGCCTTGACAGGACATCAGACAGGGCCCTGTGACGTGGTGGTACCGTATGTTTTAGTCTGAAAACTGGTACTAATCACTTATCTATCAAAAGCATTTATTTTCTCTATATCTCTTGTAAGTGAACTTAGAAAGCCAGAATGGAGATCACAGCTCTCTTCCCCAAGGCCAAGGCTGAAAGAGTGGATTGTTTCAGGAGTGGCTGAGCACTCAGCCAGCCTCTCGAGCGGTTTTGGCAGACTATATATGGAGAACTAGAGCACAGGGAAGAGGGTCCATCTCCCCACGGAGAGCAGGGCAGTGTAAAAAGCTGTTCCACTTCATGTTGCCTTGAAACCCAAGCTTCCTACAGTAATTCTTAGGAGTGAGGGAGGGGAAGAAGAGCTCTTGTAAGACACTGTAATAAACTCTCTGTTCTCTGTGAGTTGTTTGTAATCTGCATCTTCTGCCTACTTTTGCTGTACCTTTTCAGAAATCTTTGCAATACTTGATACCGTAGAAATTCCTTAGTGATTCCATGGATTTTCTTAACTAAATGGTGCTGTGGAGGAAAAAGATTTGAGCTCTGCCTTATTATCCTACACTTGTATGGAGTCTCCTGCCACTAGTTTTCTGAAATGGAATATTTTCTTTGGAATATGTGGCTTTGCAAGCAGATGCTTTCTATTCCTCCCCTGTACTCAGGGGGGCTGGATGGAGATACGACAATAAAAGGAAGGTGACAGAATCCTGTGGTTCACTGTTATTGCTGTCCCCACACAAACATCCTCCCAATAAGGGCAGTTATGTAACTTCTGCAGTGTCTAAGGAGATTTAAGTCTCTTTGTAGCATTTATCTGTTTATTGTGTTTCAGTTTATTCAACGACTGTTTCTGAACTTTACATGACATGAATCCCATTACCCAAACAGGATTAACACAGCTAACCAGCAAAGCATGCAACACCACCAGGCTGTGTCAAAAATTGCACTCAGACCCCAAGGATTATCTGAATAGTTTCAGTTTATGAATTCTTTAAATTATTTGTTCCAAATCAGTAGCTTTTCTGGAGCGAAGTTTGCCCTTAAGACAATGGACATCTCTTGATAAAATGATCAGAAACAGGGAGAACAGTATTAAGTCAACACTGAAAAAATCTAGAAGGTATGAACCAGAAGGACATCACATTTTAGAACTTGCACAATAAGAAAAGACTTTTTAAAGGAGAAACCTTGTAATAATTTTAGTGTCCTTTCAAGCACTTCAAAAATCAGCTTCATTCATCTGAATTTCAGCTCTGGGTATCAGTAAGGATACATTAAGTGGGTTATGAATCTTGTATCTCTTGCAGTGGGACAGTCTGCTCCTTGCAGCTGTACTCTGCTGAAGCTAGTGGGATATCCACATTTAGATCCAGGAGAGATCAATCCCATCTTCTGAGGTTCAGTCACAGCAGCACATGCTTATGCTTAATCTTTAATAGGCACTTTCCTTTGAGAGCCTTCCCCCTTTGAGACACAAGTGGAAAAGGGCCAGTCTCAAATACTTCAGTGGCACTGCTTGTGCTTGAAGGCATTGCAGACACAGAAAAATAACTCATCCCCTGGCAACAGAGGCTGATTCAGTATGGGGGCAGGATTGCTTTGGCAAAAGCAGTATTTTTTCCATGTAAAAGGCTCCATAAACCCAGATGTAATTCCAGTAAGGTTTGATCTTTTCTGTAGTTATTTACACAGTCACTTGCAGTTTGATAATACTGAGTATCCTCTTGCACTTTTCAGTCTAATTGATGCAGAGGAGTTAAAGAGCAGGGTATGTGCTTGCAGGTTTGTGGTGTTCCTATCTGTTTTTAGGCTGTCTCACTCCATTCAGGATTCTTCTAAAAGATCAACTAAATCCATGTAGATGATGTAGAAGTGACAGTTCATACAATCACTGGCTGTGCAGGTGAGTTTCAGTTAAGTTTTCTTCTTTAAGGTTTTTTAGGTATAAGATAGAAGCTTTCAGGAAAAAAAAATACCGAAGCAGTGGCTTGTGACTTTCAAGAAGCAAATTAGAATGATTTTGTTTTACTTTCAACAGCTTTAGTGCAAATTTCTTCATTTTTGTTCAGTAAGGCACTTTGATCACGTCCCTTGCAATTAGTTCCCTGTTAAAAAAACAGGCTATCACACGCGTAATGCTTCTTGTCTGTGGTGATGTCCCTCCCAGCAGATACATCTTGAAGGGTGTGCAATTGAAATACAGAATTCCTGTTGCAGACCTAGCACTAAGAATTCCTAATTACCACACAGGTTTACTAAATCAAAGGGTAGTCAGGAGCTTGGAGGCTGGCAGATTGGTTGGAAGTAGTTTCTATGCTACCACTGTATGTTAATGTTTATATATCATCTTTTCCTGTCTCAAGTTTGTCAACTGAACATGAAAACAGTATCATGAGATCATTCTCTCACAGAATAAAGCTGGCACAAATTGGAGTAATATTTCAGTAAGAAATAACTCCCAAGTGTGGCAGGAAATGTGCTGATACTGCAGGAACTGTGGCTGCCACAGTGCACAAACCTCTACAGTGTCCACGTGTTCCCAGCTTTCTCCCTGCTTTTCAAGATTTTCTGCCTTGTTAAAGCAGAGTGATGTGAAGGAAGGGTGATTCTGCAGCTCTTTTTCCTTTGACCCTTAACAGATTCTAACTCTGTGGGCTGGAAATGGAAGGATGTTTGAGATTCCTGCCCAGAAAGATCCTTATTTGTCCACAGCTCAGGTGTAACACTGTGCACAAAAAGGATGTCTCTGAAAACCAGGTCTAAACATGTGAGTCCTGAAGGAGATGAGGCACGTGGCCTTCTGGCTGGTAAGCAGAGTCAGCATCTTTTTCTTTTCCTCAGTTCCAAAGAGAGGAGCAATGAAAGGTACAAATCTTAGCAAGTATCCTGCTGAATGCATAGACAATCCCTTCTCATCTCTCTGCAGATGTGAAGGTACATAAAGCCAAAGCTGGCAAAACCTGCGTGAGAGGAGTTTTTGTAAAAGCTTTGTGGGGAAAAACACTTTAGGCTGAGCTGGAAGATCAATGGCAGGACCACAGCAGCAAGCTTAACAAAAAGCCCAGAGCTACAGCAAAACCAACAACAAAAACTGTATGCAGCGAGTCATGTTCTGTTGTTAATAAGGTCAGTGCAACAGGAGGGAGATCCCAACATCCCTAAAGAAAAAGGGGAAGGGAACATTCCTGTAAAGCAGATACTGGTTGGAGTGCCTGGGGTGAGTAGTGCAGTGCACTCTAACGAGACTGCATTGGCTCTGCCTTGACTTCTTTCTCCCCTTGCTGAAGTTCCCTGGTGAAGTTTTGCTGGAGCCACAGAAAAATCTTCAGCCAAGTTTGAAAGATGCTCTTCGGAAGACTTTAACAGTAGTTGCATCACACGATAAACATGCCCTGCTTTCCCTGAAGAACAACCTTCCTCACCAGATGGTAAGGACTGTGCTTTCTGTGTTCCTTTATAGTAAGTTTTGTAAAAATCATATTTGAGTTGTCTTTGAGGACAGGAAGGTGCATTTTGCATTGATGGCAGAGGACCGGTCAGTTGTGCCTTGGCTTGAGACTGTTTCCTCTCACTACAGTCTGGTATTTGCAGGTGACTTGTGTGACCTCTTGCTGAAAACAAATGCTAAAAACCTTCCTAGGTTCCAGGGGCAGCCATTCTCTCAATTACTCTCTGAGGAACAGGGAACTTCAGTGCGTGAGGCACAGCCCCTTTAACTGGGGTGGGGTTTGCCTCTTACAGTTTGGATTTGGGAGCAGCCTGGAGCAGGAGCCTCATGTCCAGCAGAGCCTTCTCGAGATAATGTGCCATGCGGGCGGCGTTCGTGTCGGCACAGCTGTTGAAGGCTGAAATGGCAAAGTTGATGTGTTCCTCCATGGGGTTGTAGCAGATTCCATAGCCATCTGGAACCACGGGACCAAAACACATCACACAATCTGTCTTTGCTGGGACCTGTGGAGACAATGTGATTAAAACCTTCTGACCAGTCAGAGAGAAATGAAACTATCAAATGCAAACAGCTCTGTGGACAGAAGGAACTCTCATCTCATTAAGCTGCTCCAGAAGGGCCTCTCTGGTCAGCCCCACCTGCCACCACACATGCTGGATCCTACCATTTGGCAGCAATGTGTCTCGCTCTGCTTTTGCAAAGGAATGCTTCTCCCCTGGACAAGCTTGTAGTAAGTCAGGAGTAGGACTGTATCAGTAAGAATCAGCACAGCAGATAGCACAAAGCTGTCCTGGCAGGTGCCTTCATTGATCTCACTAAACACTTGTGGTGAGCCTGGCTTTGGTTATGTTAGTTTTTACAATGCTGTGAGGGACTGGAGGGTCCAATCTGCACCTTGATGGGACTGGCTTCAAACTTTCTGACCCCACATGAAGATAAGTTTCTAACAGAAAGGAACGAAAGAGAAACGTGGAGAAGAAAAGCATGAAGAGAAGCTGAGAAAGCACTTGTGTCTTACCTGGCTGGTTGAGAGCTTGAAGTGCATTGCCACAGCATAGGCTGTGTCCATGAAGAGCTCAGGCATGCTCACGAGATCCTCGATAGCCTGGAGCTTCAGGCCCAGGAGGTGCCGGTCTATGCCATTGCCCCGGATGGCCTGGGAGGAAAGAAGGAAGGGCAGATGAAAGCCAGTCCAGCAGGCCAGTGAGCAAACTATCCATTTCTTTGGGGCAAAGAAAAGAGCACTTCTAAAAAGTGAAGGAAACTAGATCTTGTCTTTAGGACCGGTAGTCAAGTCTTGATTGTAAGGTGTGAAATTAGACATACTAATGGAAACAACCTTACAGTTCCTGCCCGTGGATTCCTGCTGGTTTAAGGGGTCCTTGTGCAACTCTGGCATTTACCTGCAGTAATGACCTGAAGCTATTGTAATATGTGATTCTCTCCTTTAGGTCAGTCACAAGGGACACTTAACCCAGCAGCTAGAGAGAAAGAATTCAGTCTGTGGCCTTAGAGCACTGTCAGACCAGAGTCAGACCTTTGCAACACTAAAAGCCGTATTTTATGTGTCAGGAGTGAAAGCTCTTAAGGTCTTTTCTTTCCCCAGAACCCTCATTTGCTGGGTAAACCCCCAAGTGTGGCTGCAGAGGGGACACTCACCATATCTGTGTATTCCCTGTGGGCCTGTGTGGCTTTCCTCAGCAGGTCTGCCTTCTCCTGGTCCTGAGAACACAAACATCTGTCTTAAGTTTTTCTGCAGAATGGAAACCCTCATTTTGGCTGTTCTTCTCTGGGACAGGGCATTTCTGCCTTGTGCGGCTGGATGAGACTAATTTTTACATGTATTAGATTGAATTTTTACATACTTTTGGTTTGGCTGTGTTAGTTCATTCTGAAGAGAGTTCACCCTTCAGCAGCAGAACTTAGCCAAACAGACTTTTAGAAGGGACTTTTTTTTGGGGGGGGACGACTAAACCCATCAATGTGTTGTCTCCCAGGCTTTCAGTACATGCAAAAGGAAAGCCAAATGGAAGCCATGGTGTGTAAGTACATATTTCAAGCTACGTTTTAGCTCAGTTTTGTAACGGGTGCAGTTGTGCTTAGCTGCAAGCAGCTGACCCAGGCTTAGCCAAATAAGCAGCTGTTCCTTTGAGGAGCAGAGTCCTCTGGCTCCCAAGTTCCTCACCGATTTGTCAGGGCTGTCCATGGACTGCACAAACTTCAGGGAGTCCACGGAGGTGGAGCGGATGGTGTCGGTGCGGCCCAGGCGGAACATCCTCAGCGACGCGCTCTCGTACGTGGCACAGGCGTGGCCATACATCCTGGGAAGGAGGGGAAGCTCACAGCACGGGGTCTGCCCTGGCAGAAGGGCCCTGCAGAGGCCTCTGTGTGCCACCTTTGTCAAGCTCATGTGCCTGAGGTTGAGGAGTTACCTACTGCTGGTCTTACCTGTAGTATGCCAGCTGCAAGGCCAGCTGGATAAAAGCATCAGGGCTTATCTTCTCTGACTTGGGGAAGCTTTTCCCAAAGTGATGAAAGACCATGACTTTGATATCCAGGTCTTCGACCATTCTGCAAGGAAAGAAAGGAAGTGTTCCTTTGCCTGTTGCCTCTTCTTATAACACAGAGGAATGGATTTGCTTTCACAAGGTTCAGAGGGGTCTGAGCCAGACCAGGTGGATCTGACCTATGCAGGGACAGAGAGCTCCATCACACACTGATTTCTTTGGGCAGCACCACAGAAGTCAGATTTTTTTGGCCACTGCTGAAAATTTTCACCAGCTCAGATGGGTTTGTGTGTGTTTATACTCCAGTATTTCTAGTTGGAATTAGTAAGGTTGTGCTCTTTCTCAGCAAGTGGGATGAATCAGGAATTACCCCTTTGCAGCACCTTTGACTTTATTCCTGGCAGGTGGTTTTGGTGCTTTTCAGCTCAGTTCAGTTCAGTGACCCCAGAAGTGACTGGGAACACTCCCTGGCTAAGCAGGGAAAGCCTCATTTAAACCACTAACGTGGTCCAAAGGGGGACATGAATTACTCCCTCCGTCACTCACTGACCTCCCCTCTGCTTCATACTCACATGTTGAGGTTTTGCTTTGCATCCTCTATGTCATTCTTGATTTCTGGGGTGATGTTAAACCGCAGCTTTTTGGGCATTGGCAGAGGAACCGTGGGTGATCTGGCCCCCTCGGGTTTCTTCCTGCACAGAGAAATGTTTCTGTTTGACCAGATCTTTGACATGAGGCTCAGCTTGAACACAGAGCCTGGACAGAAATGCACAGGAGATCTTCCCTAACACCTTGTGACAGTAGTTACAGTCTGAAAAACTCCTCATGGTGCCAATAAGGTGTTTTATGAAGGGCGTGAATGACATCCTAATTAGCACACCTAATTGACACACCTAATTAGCATCCCACTACCCTCCCTCCAGAACAGATTCCTGGGCAGTGAGCTCTGAAGAGGCATGTTCTGGGGAGCAGATGGTTTAGAACCTGTCCCCAACACAAAAGCAGAGGAGGCAGGACTCACGTGAACTCCACGACATGATCCAGAAGAGCAACGATGGGTGGACCTTCAGAGGGAGCATGTTCATACACGAGACCACAGGAGCCATCCTCAGCAATGATGAACTGGGAGAGAAGCACAAGAGGATTGTGCTGAAGGCAGACATGCAGTGTGTGAAGTTGGAGATACCCAAAGGAATCTCAGTGTCTCCCTGTCTGTAGCAGATCCTGTCCTTGCACACTGAAAGCTCATGTGCCTGAGGTTGAGGAACAGCAGTGGAAGCCTTTCAGCAGCTGCAGAACATCTGAGAGCACTGTTACAGCCCTGCAGAATTCCCTGGATAAGGGTGTGCCTGACAGATACATTGGTGTGCTCAGTGCCCTGGCCATTCAGAGAGGTTCAGTGGTTCTGATTTACCTGGATGCACACCTAATACAGGAATAACATTACCACGTGCTGGCTTATCCTTTTCAATTATGTGGAACATCTAAACGTTATCCTTTCAGTGAAGAGTTCCAAATAGGAACAAAACAGCTGAAAACATCAAGAGTTCAGCAGGTACAAGAAGAATCTTCTGAAGCACCACTGCTACAATCCACAAGCCAGGATATACCAACTACTGAAGGAAAAGCTCCAATAAGCAGCTGCTGTTGAAAGGTCTTGACAAGACTGAATGGAGAAGAGATCAGAGGGATGCTGTGGGATGGCAGCTCATGTTTGAAGAAACAAAACAAAATGCCATTGGGCAGCTGCTGGCAGAACCAGGAGAAGTGACAAGCCTGGAGAAGAACAGACCTCCCATCGTCTGGCTGCCTTTAGCAGACGAGGCATTGTTCACCGCAGGCAGAAAATTGATTTCTAAGGAACACAAAGACCTGCTGCACTGAGTAAGTGTGGGCAGAGGCAGGGAAAGAAACAAACCCCTGAGGCAGCAGAGTGCTGGTGACTGCAAGGGCAACCACAGCGTCTCACCGTCACCCACCACACCTCACCCCTGAGTCTTCCACCCTCTCGACAGGAGGAAAACTTGCCTGCATGAGGGATTTCTTGGACCTTTGCAGTCTCAGGAGAGAAGATCTCCAGAGCCACAGCTGCAGCACCTCTGGAGCAGCAGCAGCACTCACCTGCAGGGTCTTGTCGAACCAGCGGTTGCCACTGTTGAAGCGGCTGCCGCCGCCATGCAGCATCTGCGCGGCCACGCGGCTGTTGTAGATGTCCTGGGACACCCGGGGCATGGGGGCATCGAGGCACACCGTGCAGATGCTCTTCTCAATGGCATGCACAGACTCCTTGTTGGTCTTGTCTGGGGGAGAAATGAACAGCCAGTAAGGAAAGGGAGTAGAAAACCTTGTTGAAAGAGCAGGTTTGGGGGACACGGCGCTGGAATCCAAGGGGGGTGTACACAGCTATTACAGGTGTGAACGTGCTGCATTCACCCTCCTTTTGTCACATTTCTTACATGTGCAAGGCAACAAACTCTGGGATTTCAGGTCTGACAAACCAAGCTTCAGACTCTGAATGTGTACCTTCCAAACCAAAAACAATGCCTTGCACTGATCGCTCTTTGAGGTGGAACACTCATGTTACCTGCCCCAGAACAAGATTCCAAAGAACTGAGCAGAGCACAGTGGTGGTGTTGGTAGTTCAAGGACCTGTGGTGTTTGTTAGCACTTGTGTGTTAGGGGCTCTACAGACCTTTCAGGAGGTTGTTGTAGGCTTTTGCCCAGCTGTTTCGGTGGTTGGTGGTGAGGATCCCAATAGGTTCTTTGTTTGTTTGGAGGGAGGTGTTCCATATCTTCTCCAGCTGAATGAAGATCTGGTCGGCGGTCAGGGGAGATCCGTCACTGTTGTAAACATCCAGCTCAAAGAACTGAAGGTGAGAAGAGTAGACAAGAACAGAGAGAATGAGAGAAGCTTGTTATTGTGCAGCCTCAGGAACAGGCAACAACTACTCTGAGAAGGTAAGACCTGACCTAAGAACTCAGCTTTAAGCAGACCTTTGAAGGATACTCAGAACTGAGAGACCCAGCTTCCCTTGCAGGGCATAAACACAGTCCTGGTTTTAAGTTCACAAACCATGGTAAGAAGGGCCAAAACACGTGAGGAATTCCTGTTTCTGAGACCAAGCTGTGGTGGCAGGGTTTGTTATCCAATTTCCACTTGCAGTTTCCAATTCCAGACATGATCTCTGGGCTTTGAGAGACAGGAAATGCAGGGACAGGAAACAGAGGAAGAGAGCCTTTTTCTGCCTCCTAGTCTGTTGCTCACACATGGAAATTCCAGCTGTTGGCCTCGCTGGGCAAAGGGGATAAAGGGGCAGGAAAGACTCCCTGGTGAGGCAAACCTTGTGGGCAGAGACTTTCAGTTGTTCCCTTTCCTCTGGATCACAACTAGCTGAAAGGGACACCTGGAAAGCTCAGGAGCTGCCATACCTGGAAGTTGTGAACCACTGTGATGTGCCTGGACTGCTTTTTGCCTTTGGCATAGTTGACAATGGAGTCCCGCTTGGGCCCAGGAATGCGGCAGGATGAGAGGATCTGGTAGTACTGGTTCATGCAGAGGGGCTTCCCACCCATGTAGTCCACTGGAAGGGTCTCACTGGAGACATAGCAAGGCAAGGAGGGAGGGAGAGAAAACATCAGTGTGAGCAGGTCTGTGCTCCCCACCCAGCAGGCTCAGCTCTGCAGCTGCTCTCACTCACTCCAGCAACACCTAAAGTTGCTGGTGGGATAAAAAAGGGGCTGTCCTTCCCCATTCCGACCAGCTTTCTTAGTAGGGACTATAAAAATGTCTGTTTGCTTGCCTTCCCTTTGGGAAGGGGAAAAAACACCTTCTCTCTGTGGCACCAGAGAACTCTCTCGACCTGCTCCATGGCTGTAATTTTGAGTGATGAGTGTCTGACGTGCTGATTTACTCATGAACTAGGCTGGGGCTCAATCACTCCCTTTAGCAGTCCTATTCCAACTACCCTTTTCACGGCTAGCCCTGAGCCTTGTCTCACTGTTGGTGCTGGTGAACATATTTTTGGACCTTAAATAATGCACATGCAGCAGAGATTTCTTGGTGACTCAAAGAAAAAGAGTAAGGGAGGCACAAATTTCTCTAGAGCTCATCCCATCTAGCTGGGAGCTGAGAAACACCAGGAACCTGAAATGAGAGAAACAAATTCCTGCTGCCTGAGCTGTAACTTGTCCTGTGAGCAGACAGAAGCACAAAGCTCCACAGAACTGTCACTTGGGCTCGCTCCCTCCAAGCACATCCGTGTGCCAGTGAAAGCATTAAGGTAAACAAAGAACATGAAGAAAGAAAAGTAAGTTTGCTTTTCTCCAGTAGTGGTGACAGTGGCAGTGAGCAATGCCAGGGATTACAGTATCTCTTTTCAAACATGTGCTGTTTTCTCTTGCCTTTCTATTTGGAAGGAGATTTATGGAGGAGGCTCAGCCTCTCTGTGACAGTAAGGAACGTGTGAGCAGTCAGGAGGGTCAATAACTCACTTGTCAATCATGGACTTGAAATCCAGGATGCCCTCGATCAGCTTGGCAGCAAACCTGGAAAAATATCAAATGTAACAAGCTGAGATTCAAGCACAGACCATCTGGGGCTGAGGGACAAGCAGAGGAGGATTAGCAGAGCTGCTCTCTGCTCCTTGCAAAGCTCAGCCTTTCTGCCAAGCCCTCGTTGTGCCCATCTCTGGGTCACTGATACAACCACACTGGGCTGTGATTTGAGATTCCTGGGTACTCCTACCATGTGGCATTTTTTTTTAATGTATCTTACTATACAACCAAGGAACTCAGGACAACTTTCAAGAATGTAGAGTTCAGTCCAGGTGCATGAATGACCCTCTAACAGCAACATTTGTTGTGTGAGGGTATTATCACATTTGAGTTCTGAGTCTCAGCATTAAAACAGCACCAAGAGAAGGGGATTTCTGCCCTTCCCTGGCCAGGGGGCACCTCGGAGTGTCAAGCCAAGAGGCAGCAGTTTCTCCCTGACTGAATTCCTGCCCAGTGAACACCCTGCTGCTCATGCAACTCAGGAACCTTCCTCTGGCACTGAGGGCCCTGAAATGAAAGCAGAGGTGCTGCGTGCAGCCACTGAGGCGTTGTGTTTATCAGGGTCACATAAACACAGCCAATGCCAGCAGGCTGTGACAAGCCCCATCAAATTGCTTAGCTGGGAGGGACAGATTGGATTTCTCTGACCTCGGAGCTCCTATCTATCTGGGAGGGAAAGGAGGCAAGGAGGTCACTGGGACAAGAGGTTGTGGTCAGGGGGTGCCAGCACTTGGGATTGGCAGGCTGTGTCCTCTAGGTTGGCTCAGCCCACCCATCTCTGGGAAAGATAAAAGGGCACCACTCCAAGAAACTCAGGGCTGTTAAATGAGACATCCTGCAAAGTAGTTTTCACTGAAAATTTCTCAGCCTTATTGTAAAACGTGAGGGAAACACCAGTGAGAGAGCCTATGTTCCCTTCCAGAGAGTGAACAACCTGGGAGCAGAATTTGGGCTCCAGGAGGAGATGGGGAAGGAGATGGTTGACCCTTTTTCAGCCAGCAGTGTTAACAGATTAAGGAGTGGAGAACCACCACTTTCTAAATTCACCTTCTGGTTTCTGAAGCTTTAGTCTCAAGCCTCACTCTCCGACTTTTTTGTGCAGCCACAAACTACCCAAACACATAATTAGACTACAGTTTTACAGGGGAGCCCAGATTCTCAGGCAGCTTCTCAATTCCACTGGTTGGGGCACTGGCAGTTCTCCAGGTCTTACCTGCTGTTTGGATAAGAGGAAATAATATCACAGAGCATTCAAAGATGTTTGTCTACTCTTGCACTGTCGTAAGGTTTATCCTCTGCTCAGGTGTATCACAGGAGTGGGAGGGAGGATTTGTTTCTCATTGATCCCCTGGCTGGTACTTGTGATCTGCCAGGGCAATGCTGACTGGTAACTGTGGCAAAGGTATCTGTGTAAAGGTCAGTGCTAAAGTTTTGCAGGTGGATTCAACACACTCACAGTGGTGGTTAAAAATTAAAGGGAGCCTATGAGGAAGAGAGGGTCTGACTGCAAGGAAAAGCTTGGAGTGGAGCGGCTGGTCCCTGTGAAGTTTCCCAAATCATAAATCATGAGTGAAATGACACAATAAGGGACAGTTCCTGCAGGAACAGACTGAAGGACAGTCCCTGCCAGGCTCCCCCATCCCTATAAACCAGCAAACTCCAGAGGCATTCCTGGATGATCTCCCTTACGTGCCTGGGCTACTTTTTATGGCTCCTTTAAAGGCACACCCAACCTTAGTGGCTCAGATACATCCTCACAATGCCTTCAGCCAGTGATCTGATCATCTTGCAATGAAGATCTGTGCTAGAGCAAAGACCTAAACGTAGGTGTTTAGTCCCTGTTTAATACCTGAACCACTGGACTCTTTGTTTTTCTCCCCTAATTAAATATTTAGCCTGGTGCAACCAGGAGTTTCCTTACAGCCTGGCAGCCTTACACTTAGAGTCCTCTTGCACAGCACAGATAGCTCACACTTGGGGACCACATGATAATTACTCTTTCCCAATCAGCCTGAACACCCTCATCCTTGTCCAGCACAGAAACCTCATCCCATCTGCAATCGAGAGAAGGCAGAAAAGGACTTTACCTGAGCTGCCCTTGTCGATCCAGAAAATCCTGCTTAGGTAAAACCACACCTGGGCTGGAGTGGACCACAACTGGCAGGCGATATTCCAGGTAAGCTGTCTTCAGCCACCAGTCTGAGAGCTGGGATGGAGAAGGGAGCTGCTGTTTGACCTGAGCCCAGCTCACAGGTCTCAGCATCCCGCCCCCCACACTTTTAAAACCAAACTGTTTGGGGTTTCTGGTGGAATGGGAGAAAGGGATTTAAGCAAGGCAAGCAGGGCATTCTTTGTGAAGGGTTTGAGCAGAGGGGTTCCTTCAAGTTCTTGAGGCAGCTGCATGATGCTGACAGAACCTTGAGCAGCTGCAGGCAGGGCCAGCAACATCCTTTTTTGCCCTAAACCTTTCTGCTCACCCAAGTCCTGGTGAGGAGCTCACACAGCTCAGCAGCAAACCCGTCACAAAGGTGATGCCACTAAAACACAGGTGCAAGTGGATGCAGCCAGGACTCAGGAGAGGTGCCCACCAGCCCTTCACCGTCCCTCCCTCCCTCCCCAGAGCCAGAGGCAGTCCTGACCTACCCAGTTCTCTGTTTTCTTGGCTCTTTTCTCCAGGCCTTTCTGCAGCCTCTCCCCGACGCCTCCCGGCTTGCGGAACTCGGCCACGAGGTGCTGTGTGTGGCTCAGCTCCTCCTGGCTCACGATGGGCTGCAGGGTGAGCAGGTACCGGTCCAGCGTCTGCTGGAGCGGCGGCACGGGCAGGGCGGGCAGCGCGTCCTGGTGGAGCTGCAGTCTGCCCAGGAGCTGGCCTAGAGCCGCCGTCGGCTTCAGCAGGACACAGGGCCTGGCCTGCAAAGCACAGAGCACATGTGGAGACAGAACTTCCCCCCAGCAAATAACCTGGCTCTGGGAGTCTCCATCCCCTCCATTCATCCCAGCCTGGGGCAGGGCACGACTGTGCTGGACAGGGTGCAGGGCATCCAGGAAAGCTGCGAAAAGGAAACTTCACTTCCCAAGAAAATGATTCTCAGCTCCTCAGAGAAAGGGTTGCTGGATAATCTCCCACAGTGGGCATCTTCCATCTGAGAGTTTACATCTGTTTGACAAAGTCAAAGCCTTCCATCCCATGGCGAGTGGGAAGAAAGTTGTGAAAGAAATAATCGTCTTAGGTACTGTCAGAAACTTTTGTTATTTCTTACAACAGTATAAGGCTAAAAAAGTTAAACAGAACCCTTGTGCCAAACCAAACTACCTTTCTGGCTCTGAGGAGACAGAATTTAGCTAAGTTTGGGGCAGGATTAAAATGCCTCTTCTGTGACTGTTCAGGAACTTGTGGGTGATGCCAACAGGCTCCTGGGGTACAAGCAGGTCATGTGGAAGCAAAAGCCTCAGAAAGCACCAACCCTTTCCCGGGGCAGAGAAATAAAACAGAGCAAAGCCAAGTGCTAACCGGGAAATGAACTTGCCAGTTTTCCCCCAAAGGAATAAGAACATCCTCTTGGGTGAACGGGATGAACATCCTTCAGCTTGAAGATGCCTAAATTGTACTCTAAAGGTTTCCAGTTCCCTCTGCACCACCCTCTCCATTGGATCTACTGAGTCAGGCACTCCTGCAGGACTCCAGACCTTGCATTGTCGGTGTACTGAGGATGCAAAGCCAGACAGAACATTCCCTTTGATTTCCAAAGCAATGAGAAAATAGCTGTCCCCACACCTCCTCCCAGCAGTTAAGCACAGAGAAGAAGAAAGAAAGATCTAAATCTGCAAGGTGACAAAGCTCCCAGGGAAAATGCCCTGTGCTCTTTGTGGGACCTGGCAAGAGCTGTGAGAGCAAGGTTTGGGGAAGGAAAGAGAAAAACAAGAGGAGGAATTACTGAGGCATGAGAGAAGAGTGGGGCTGGGAAGAAAAGAAGGGTGTTAATCATGGAAGTGTGGGCATACTGTACCTTCTCTGCTTGCTCCTGCTTCCTATCCATGGCTGGGAGGCCAGAAAAGACCGTAAACCTCTCCCTCGGCCTGTCTGGGTCTCCTCTTCCACCTGACAATGTGCTGCCCAGGCAGGGCGTCACCTCATTAGCCAAGTGCCACATGACTGCTCCGATCAGAGGGCTCAGGGGCTGGCACAGCCCCGGGAGGGCCGGGAATAATCAAACGAGGGTTGCGACAGCAGCCCCGAAGGTGCCTCTCTGGGCAGCCCTGACTGTCACTGCCCGGCAGTGCTGATCAATAACTGTGGGCAGAGTCTCTCTGATCAACAGCTCTGGAGCCAATCACAAGTGACAGAGCAGGGGATGCTGTTTCCTCAGCCTTTGCCTGGACAGTCAAACTGCTGCAGCTGTTTGTGAGACGTGCCTGGACACGGGGCAGGAGAGAGCTCAGTTCATGTCCTGGCAGCAGGTGGCACCGTGGGCTGGCACTGGAAGGGACAAGCTGCAGGGAGCCCTTCTGTGGGGAGTGGGCACTTCAGTCCCTTTAGTCAGGCAGAGGTGGCCAGAGGGTGACCCAGCCTCACTGGTGGGGGTGTGGGATTAGTTGGAGGTGGGAGCAAGTTCAGTTTGGGGCTAAAAGAAGTGTCCTAACTGCTTTCACTCCCCACACACACGTGGGCATTATTGCAAGCTAAGACCATGGGGAGTTCTGGGTTGCCAGTGCTTAAAACAACACTCCTAAACCCCCAAGAATTATCTCCACAGCACAGCAATAGAGAAAGCCACAAGGACTATCAGCCCCTCCTTATGTCTGTCTCATGAACTGAGGGGCTGACAAAGACAGTCTGCACAGCTCAGCTCAACTCTGATCACTGCAAACAAACACTTTCAGACTTCCCCCTGGGGTAACAAGATCCCAAACTAACTGAAGCCACTGCCATGTTAAAACACGGAATGCATCTGCATCTTCCCTCTTCAACGTCCCCCCTGCTTGTTCAATATGGAATTAAACTCCGAGGTGTTTGGTGGGAGGAGGAACAGCGATCCGAGCCGGGCAGAGGAGGCAGCTGGCAGCAAAGAACAGTCCCCCTGTCCCTCCGAGCACCAGGAAAAGGAACACCAAGGGAACAGGGGGTACTGGCACTGCTCCCCAGCCACATCCCAGCACGGCAGATGACCTTTCCCAGAGCCTGCAAGGCTGGTGGGAAAGGAAAGCCACCTGCAGCCAGGGGCTGGGCGGGCAGGAGGAATTTCACAGCAGGGTCTGATTCTCAGCCTGGCCATGGCATTTGAATGTCAGATGTCAGGGGTTTGTCTTTTATTTTTAAATGGGAAGCTGGAGAGCCCCTCGAGCCGACAGACCAGCAGCCCTGTCTCGGTAGCTCCGGGAGGGGATCCATCCTGCAGCTGCTGTCCTGCTGCTCTGCCTCCTCCTCCTCCTCCTTCTCCCGGGACCTGCGGGGTTTGCAATGAGCACCTGCCAACCTTCCCACTGCCCAGCCCCACTCGGACAGCTCAGCATAAGAAAGAGCTACGGGATGGGGCCCACCAAGCACCAATTTTAGGGGGGAGGGACCACGGGAGCTGGGCCCGGTCGGGCTGGGGAGGAGACTGAGAGATCTCACAAATCATCCCCGCCAGAGGATGGTGCCAGGCTCTCAGGCGGTGCCCGGCGACAGGACTGAACTAAACTAAACTAAACCAAAGCACAAGGAGTTTCACCCCAACGTGAGCAGGAGCTCCTTCGCACCGGGGGTGGCCGAGCCCTGGCGCAGCCGCCGCTGCGGGGACACCCCCAACACACCTGGCCGCGCTGCCGCCCACCTGCCCCGGTGCTGGGTGTCCCCCCAGGCCCGCTCCGCCCCTGGCTCAGCCGCGATCCCGCGCTGTCCTCCCGCACAGCCCCTCTGCGGCGGGGCCCTGCCCCTGCCCGCACCCACCGCCTGCCCCGCGCCGGGGATCGCCCCGCACAGCCCCTTCCCTCACGCCGTGCCGCCCTTACCGCAGCCCTGCCCACCAGGGCGAGCATGGTCCCGCACCCCCGGCCCGGCCCCGGGTCCCGGTCCGGCCCGGCCCGCAAGGACACTCCGGCCCCTCCGCCCCGCTCCGCTCCGCCGCGGGGCGGGGCCGCGCCCGCGCCATCTTGCCCCGGCCCGAAGCCCGCGCCGCCATCTTGGAGAAGGGCAGGGCGATGCTGCGGGAGCAAAGGGAGCCGCGGGTACTGCCGCGGCCCCGCTCCCAGCCGCGCTCTCGCGGCGCTGGTAAGGAGGGTCGTCCCGCTCGCCGCTCCGCGCCTCCGCTCGCTCCCGGCGCGGGCAGGGAGGGCCGTGCCCCGCTCAAACATGGCGGCGCGGGCGCGACGGTGGCCGGGAGGGGCCGCAGGCGCGCGGGGTGGCGGGGCCGGGCGGCGTGCCCTGCTCAAAGATGGCGGGCGGCGGCTTCGGCGCGCGCGGGGGCGGGAGGTGAGGGGCGGCCGGGCCGGGCTGCGGGAAGATGGCAGAGAGCGAGCGGCGGGCAGGTGAGGGGCGGCCCGGCCGGGGCTGGGGCTGCGCTCGGGGGGACCCGGGGGGCGCCCTCGGGGGGCCAGGGGGGTACCGGCCACAGGGCATCACTGCCCCGGGGGGCGCCGGGCCCGGGCGGTGAGGGGGCTTTGCTGAGGGTGGGGAGGGCCCGGAGCCCTCAGGCCTCGGGGCTGGGCCCATCGGGGGTCCCCGTACCCCAGAGCGGCGCTGGGGGAGGCCCTGGTGTGGGCTGGGCCGGCCCGGGGGAGCTCTGGGGTGAATTCCCCCTCAGGGCACCGCCTGGAAGGATCACCCCCCCCGGTCCCCGCCGTGTCCCCTCCCCGTCACACCCAGGGCTGGGTTCATGTATCTCCCCCTCAGCGCGCTGTTTCCCCTGTGAGTGTTCCCGGCCTCCTCCCCAAGAGGAGCTGAACGAAGAGTGGGTCGGAGGGAGGGGGGATGGCTGAGAAACAAAGGCAAAGAGATCAAACAAGTTGTGTAAGGGGCAAAGAGCCGGCTCCCCGCACCAGACACAGCCCAGGCCGCACCTCTGGGCTTTACGTGTCACCTGCACAGCGGTGTTTGCCTTTTGTCACCACTGCGCGGGAGTTTTTCATGTTTTGGTGTTATAAACTCTTTTTAAAGCAGAGCTCCATCCTTGTGTCGCTGTGAGTAGCGTGCAGGGTTTTCAGAAGAGAGGCACACGTGCCTTTCACTTAAACCCATCACGTGTTGTTCCTCTCATCCTTGTACCTGGAAGTTTTGCTGTAACTTCTGCAGGAATGAGCCCAGAGCTGTGATACCCAGGGCAGGAGAAGAGGCTGAATTTGTTCCTTGCACGGGGAATGTGAAAGGCAGAGAAGTCAAATGACTGTCAAAGGTTGCATGATGAGTCTATAGCAGGCTCTGTGTGGTTCCTGGGACTTTGGATTCCTTTTAATCTGCCCTACCTGCCAGACAGCACTGTGGAAAAGGCTGCTGGTGCTTCTGGGTGGTGTTTTGGATGTAAATGCAGTTGATAGTACTTTGAGGGATTGGAATTTTTTAGGGAGGCAGTGCCTGAACTGGCTGAGATGTGGAGACTGGTCGCTGACTGTGCCAGGGCAGCTGACGTTGGACAAGTCCCTGCAGAAAATCTGGGACTAAAAAGATGGTCAGAGTGACAGAACTCATAAATTGACATAATAACCCAGGCTCCTTGACAGAGCTCTCTGCACAGCCTCTTGTTATTAATAGTTGCACTTCCCAGGAGCAAAATACAAATTACCTTTAACATCCCAGGGGTTTTCTGGTTCTGCAGGGTGGGTCCTGGGTTCAGGTGCTGGGGAAAAGAGGCCTTCTAATGTGTTAACAACTCACATTTGTGTTAAATATTGAATCCTGGGCTCCGAGAGAGCTTTGAAATTAAATGATCTTCTCAGCTTCTGCCTGGAAGAGGCCATGTCTCAGCATCTCCTGAGCTCCTGGGCTGCATCTATTGGGCTGCTCCAGCTTGTCTGTGCAGGAATTGTCCTTTTTACAGGAATGCAGGTCAGACTTAACACCTAAAAATAAGGCTCAGTTATTTTGTAGGAGAGCTCGCTGCTCCAGCATGACCTGAGGCTTGGCTGCACTAGGCAGAAATAGTTCAACTGGCTGGATGTTGCCTTTGTCATCTCCTGCACCAGCCTCTCTGTCCAAGTGGGAAATGCAACTTTAATGATGAAAACAGACATAATACCACTTTTTGAAGGCTTCACAGTCTTAGGAGTGTGTTATCCGTGGATTGGGAGGATATTGGTGGTGAGGTAACAGCACAGTTGGGATGGATTTGTTTGCTTTGTAACTCCAGAGAAATAAATATTGATTTCAAAGAAAGTAAGATACAGGATTTCTTCTTCTTCCACTGCCTCTATTTTACCTCTTTTTTGCCTCTACCAGGCACCTCTGAGGAGGTGGCTCCTCCTGTCCAGCAATGCTTCATGATCCCCAAAAAGGAGATAAACGTGGTTTCCGATATGGCCAAGTGGAAGCGCTCTCAGGTATGGCTGTGGGAACAGGGAAAACTGGGAACTGCTGCTGGCCTTTCAGTGGCAGCCAGGTCTGGTCTGGGAACAGCCAGGAGGTAAAGCAGGGTTGGGCAAGGAATGGGAAATTAATGGGTTTGTGTTTGAAAGCAGAAGAGTCGTGCCTGTTTGTAGGAAAATGACTTGGCAGTGAGATGTGGAGGAGGGAGCCAGGGAGAGCCCAGAGGCTGAGGGAGACCAGAGATGCTTAGAAATGATTCCTGTTCCCTCCCAACAACCTGGATTAGAAGCTGGTGACTATTTCACCTGTACAAAGTACCTGGCCTGTACTTTACACCCAAACTGGGTTTGCCCAGTGCTGTTTGAGCCCACCTTGAACACGGTTCTGCTGCCCAGCCCTGGTAGCACCTGAGTTGATCCTGGAGCTTTCCCACTGGGCTGTACTGGAAAAGGCTCTGGAGCCAAGCCCTACAATTTCGAGGATAATTTTTGTTTACAGCATGTGGGTAGCTGGTGGAATGGCAGGTTCTCCCCTCTTTGCCTTTGAGGGATTGGGGTATTGGCCCAGACTTGTCCCACCAAATTCTTGCTCAGTGACTGATCTGAGATGTCTTGAAAGAAGCTGAAGTTACAGCCAGGTGTCAAGCAAACCTCTGAGTGCAGCTTCCTGTTGAAGTCTCCTGGGTTTAAGGGCCTTTTCCTGGTCAGGATTTTGGTGCAGGGAGGGAGAGGTGGCAGTGAGGTGCTCTGGAGATGATGCTTCAAAAGCAGGAAATTTAAAGAGAAGAGCAGCGAGGAGCCTGGGCTGTGTCCCAGTTCCTTATCGTGTGTGAGCACAGGGGAAGAGTCCAAGGAGGAAAAGGGAGATAAGGCACAGGTCTGGGAGGAGCAGTGCAGAGCAGGATGCCTGAGCACAGCTGAGACTCTGCAGAGCTGAGGAGTTTCAATTTGACCCCATAGGAGCTGAGGGAATGATTTTGGGGGCAGTGTGACCATTTTTGGGATGCTTCTCTCTGTAATTTTCAGAGCGCAATCACCATCTGCTTTCACCAGCAGCCACCAGCACTGCCAAAAAAGAGCAGCAACCTCACAGCAAGCCCTGCACCCCCTGGTGTCTCCAAGGAAGCAGTGTTGTGTGTTGGGAAAGGTTTCCTTGGGGTTTAGGATGCTCCCATGCTGTGTTTTATGTGCAGACAGACCTGGGAGCACTCACTAATGCCCTGTGCTCGTTGTGTGTTCGCAGGCCTATGCAGACTACATGGGCTTCATCCTCACTCTGAATGAAGGTGTCAGGGGCAAGAAGCTGACCTGTGAATACAAAGTGTCAGAGGTAGGAGAAGAGTTTGGATCCTCTTGTTTCTCCTTTCCTGCCTTTTTTTTTTTTTTTTACCCTAATTTGCTCTACAGTGACTACTTCCTGGGTGAGGAATGAATCGGCAGCTTATCTGGGAGCCAGGGAGAATAAATGTAGTTGGGTTATGCTCAAGGCTGCAGATGTCAGGCTGCCATCCCCACTCCAGGGTGCAAAGGCTCTGAGTGTGGTCACTGGATGGGAAATGGAGCAAGTTAAAAGTGGGAAAGCTCGTGGGCAAAAGGAGGCTGCAGAATGGCCACATTTTGACTGTGTTTTCTCACTCTAGCATCAATCAGTGATGCTTTGAAGATGTGATAACTTTTCTGGTTGCAGGCAAAAGGCTGAGGTGTCTGTGCCATTGCTGTTGTCCCACTGGCTTTTCTGTAGGACCTTGGGCAAATCACTTCTCTCCTTGCCCCTGGTTTTCCTCGTTCCTCAGACTGTGTCAGCAGCACCAATGTCCTCATCCCAGGCTGTAGCTGAGCTGTGCAAGCTTTGCTTTGCCAGTTGTGACCTTCAAGGCATGTCACTGGCTGTACCTCCCTTGCCGAGGGTCATGCTGAGTGGGCTTTGGAGCTCACAGGGGTGCTGGGCTGAGCTGAGAGGTTTAACCTGAGGAGCAGGGTTGCCCTTTCCAAGGTGTTAAGCAGAAAAGACCTGTTTTTGCACTTGCATGAATGTGGCTGTCACCTGGCCCTGCCTGTTGCCTTGGCCAGTTTGAGTGTCTGTTCACCTTTTCAGGGCATGGTAAGATCATCTGGAGCCAGAGGGAAAGGGCAGGCACCCTCATTGGTGTCACTGCTGCCCTGAGGGCTCTCTGAGTGCTGCCAATATCCAGAGAGCACTGTATTGGATGTTGGACACCCCTCCCTTGCTCTGCATTGCAATAAGGGGATTCCTGGGTACGTCTTTTACTGATCATGGCTGTTCAAGGAAGCTGAGAATGATGTAAAAAGATCGTGGGCAGCAGACTGGGCCCTGTGTGTTTATGGCTTCATTCTGGTGTGGGAAGGCAGCTTGTGATGGTCTTTAACCCCGTCTGAAGCAGTCCAGCCTTCTCTTCTAGGAGTCAGTGTGTGAATGAGAAACTCCCTTGTAGTTCATGGAGGGGATTGGGGATAATGAGTCCCTTCCTAACAGGCTTTGTGCCCACCTTTTGTTCCTTCAGTTCAGTAGAAAGTACTGTCAGATGCTGCTGTTCTTTCTGCTGTTTGCATTTTACCTTTGAGTTTTGTCTTTGTCATGATCTCTCTGGTTCCCAACCATTCACAGAGCAGTTCTAGGGAAACAAAGCACTAAAAATGAGCAAAACAAAGAGGGGGGAAAAAAACCCCAACCCTCCTCCAACAAGCCCTTTGAACTGTCAGGAAAAGCTGTACCAGGGCTGTGTCTGCAGCAGAGCCCTCTTGGAGTGAATGTTTTCCATCCATGGTCCAAGTGACAAACAAGAGACACAATTCCAACTGCTTGGGAAGAGGCAGGGAACAAATCTCATTCCCCACACACTGAGGAGAGCAGGAGCCTGTGACTTGAGGCCCAGGTGGAGCATCCCCAGGGTTGCCTTGTTGATGAGGTTGCTTGTTCACACGGGCTCCTTTGTAGATCAAACTGCTTATCTGTGCTTTTAAAGGCTCAGCCCCTCGTGGCCTCTGCTTGCATCTCTGCTTGGCTTTCTTCTCCTTTGCTGTACCTGCTGCTGATGTGCTTTTGTGCCATCCCATCTTCCTCCCTGATCAAATGCCAGGGACACCTTCCTTTGGCAAATGACCTCCTGGAATCCTTTCTGCGGAACGTGTATCCTCTCTGTGATTTACTGGTATTGCTTTGCCATAGAATAAAAAAAGAAATTATGTTCTGCTCTGCTTTTAAAGAGAAGCTTAATGGTTTCCAGAGAGCATGTGTCGATACCAGCCTGTCTGCTGGAGCAGGAGCTGGATCCTGTGGGGGCTGAGCCCCCTCGGAGACCTGCTGAGCTTGCTCTACTCCCACTGAAACATTCCGTGGAGCTGCCTGGGGTTTGCTGGAGGCATCTGACAGGCACTGATAGCCGAGCTGTTGTTTAGGACTCTGGTATAGGCACTGTGTCTGGCACAAGGCTGTGTGAGTGATGGGCTGTGACCTGCCTTCCCCTCCTGGAGGAAGGGCTTTCCATGTGGGGATCCTTCTGGAGCTGTGCCTGGCGCAGTGACTCGGATCAGAGAAGTGCAGCGAGGAGGGGGTTAATTTTGGCCATGTGAGGAGCAGCCCTTCCCTCCTTTCAAACAGCCCAACACACTGGGGGAAACTGGCTGCAAACTGCCTGGCCTTGTGGCTTGTTCTGTTTCCAGGAGGGAAGGGGAGAAGCAGCAAATGTCCCAGTTTTAGCAGCTCCCCCCTCTGACAGAGCCTGAGGAGCCCAGAGGGGCAGATTTGGTCCCCACAGGCAGCTTTGGCTGCAGTGATGCCTCCTCAGCACCTCTGTTTGCCTGGCTCCTGCTCTTGAGAGCTGCTGACAGGTCTGTGCTCTGAAGGAAGCTCTGTGGTTTGCCTTTGGGACCAGTGGCAGACTCAGGGTCAAGGAGATGCAAAATCAGCACAATGAGAAGAGCAAGGAGAGCAGGGGGGAGGCTGCCCTTGCTTTGATCACTGGAAAGGTAAAGCAAAAATAGAGCTTAAAAGCCCAGCCAGGCAAAACAGGGCTGCAGTGGTGCTGATGGTTGTGTTCCCACAAGCTCCCTTCCTCCCCCACAGGGGTCAGCCCTGGATGTACAGGTTTTCTCTGCTGGACAATGGGAAGCTGCTTCTTTTAGTAACCCCCTTTTCAAAGGGCCTTGAGCCCAAAATGAGCCGCATCTCTTTAATTATTTATTGGTGTGGCTGAGCTGGCAGCTGGGTCCTGCTCTCCCGTGTTGAGTGGGGCTGGGCTTTTAATCCCTTTAAAGCCAGCGAGTGGGGAAGGGGAGGTTGGACTCCCTGCTCCCCAGGGAAGGAGCTGGTCCGTGCCAGCCATTTATCCAGGCAGCACCGAGTGCTCATGGAGAGGGTTTGAAATACGGTGGCTGCTCGTAATGAGCTGCTGGTGCCGGCGGATAAATCACCAGCACGATTTAATTATTTAATGCAGCCCAGTGCTGGGGATGCTGTTGCTTAATTGGAGGGGAATGCAATAGCCAGGAAGGAGCAGGGCTGAGGCCAAACCTGGCCCGGTGCAGTGGGGATGTGCTGGGTTCTTGGAGCATTTTGGGAGCAGGGAGCTGTGCTGCTTCAAGTCCACATGTTGTCTGGGGTACTGACCTGTTAGTGGCTCCAGGGCCACCCAGAGGCTTTGTCTCTCCTGCCCCTTAGCTCTTTTGTGTTTGTGGTGTGCTCAGATCTTGTCCCAGCCTCCAGTCTAGCTCAGCAGCCAAGTGCTGAGGTCCTGTGAGGCAGGTGGATCCCTCTCCTGCCTGATCCTGCTTCCCACCAGCTGGCCCCACCATGTCCTTGGGGTGGCACCTCAGCAGTGGGTGTCTGTGGGAGGCTGTGTGTGCCAGCAGACCCTTCCTCCCAGCAGCAATCCGCAACTGGCTCAGTGGCAGCACAGCTCTGCCGTGCCCATCTCTGCCCACCCCCTTCCAGTGGCACTTCAAGGGCTGCAGACTTGCTGGGCTCTGCTGTTTCCTCGTCCTGCCGGCAGCAGCAGCGTGAGGAATTGAACCACAGCCCAGGAGACCAGCCGGCTTCGCACGGTCGATGCCTCCAGCAAAGTCAAACCAGCCGCTGCTGTGTCCTCTTTGTCCCCTTGAAGGAGGAATCCCCTCTCGAGACAGAGGAGCCTACATTGCCCGGGGCCTGGCCAGCTGCTGCGGCGGCTGATGGCTCTCCAGCTGCTTGGAGTCAGGCAAGGAGAATCCCAGAGCCTCTGGCAGGCTTGACCAGTTGTCAGCAGAGCCTCCTGAAAGTGTCTGGAGTTGCTAAAAATGCTGCCTGTGGTGTTGTCTCTTGGTGCGTGGAGTGTAGGCATTCCTTAGGCAGGGAGGGTGTGCATTGGCCAGCACTGGTCTGGCAGCACAGCTGGAGACATCATGCTGTGTCACCTTGCTTCACCTCTCTTTTTTCTTCATGGCCACTCCCATACATTCCTCACTTGCAGGACTAGGTGTAAGAATCATGGCTGTTGTCTTGCTGTTGCTGTTGTCCTCCCATCAGCTTCGTGTTTGCATTGAGAAGCCAAGAGCTTCTCATGCCTGCTTTGATGGGAGCACAGGTGGGCAAACCAGGCTGCCCCTTCCCTTGGGTAGGTTGTGTTTTGCCACATGCCATGGGTATCCCTGTGCTGGAGCTGCCCTGTTGGTCTGGCTGGCAGGAGTTTGAAACAACAGGAATGGTGCTGGGAAGGTTGACTCCATGTACAAACGTGTGGTGGTTTAACAGCATCACTGCTAATCCTGGCTCCTAAGAGACACTTCAGGACAACGATTAAGAGCCTTGAGAAGGGTCTTTAAATCATATCATCAGCTGTTGGTGAGGATACATGGTGCTGTATCCCGTGGGGAACGCAGGGCCTTCAAGATGTAGAGCCTGAGTTTTGTGCTGGAGGTTCCTGAATTGCGTTGCACTTCCCTGTGTGCCCCACAGCCAGGAGCCTGCTGCAGCTCTTCTCCCAGAGGCTTTGGAGCACAGTGCTGTTACAGCTCACGAAAGACTGTGGGGGCGACTGGAGAGTCTGCCTCAGGCTGGACTTTTTACTGGGCTGATGTCCTGAGGGGAAGAATGGTTTTCCCAGCCCCTCTACATTTTGAGGGGGGGCTGGCACATCCTGTTTCCACCTGCCACCCTTGGACAGAATGGTGCATGCTTTAATGACTCCAGTCTGGGGAAGAGATGTTGGAGCCTGAGGGACTGCTTTGGTTTATGCCACTGTGACCCTTCCTCCTCTTGCTCTCTGTAGCCCATTGAAAAGCTGGTGGCTCTGCTGAACACCCTTGACAGATGGATCGATGAAACCCCGCCAGTGGATCAACCTTCTCGCTTTGGGAACAAAGCCTTCAGGACCTGGTACGCCAAACTAGACCAGGTGAGCGTGTCTTTCCTGTGTGGTGGTACCTGCAGCTCCCATGGAAGGGCAGCGTGTCCAGCAGGGATGGCAGAATGGCTCCATCACTGTGTGGCAGCCAAGCAGCCTGTGGAGGAATTGCTCAGATAAGCTGTGAAGGATCCACCTCTTGATATGCATCACTTACCCCTGGCCTGGTGCAGTCTTTTCCTCTTGTGAGAGCATATGGGCCATGTAAATGCTCTTGGCTGGGTCTCCAAGTTCTGGATGAGCCTGGAGGGCTCTCCCAGCCCAAGTAATTCCTTTGCTTTTTAACTGCCCACTGTGTCACAAAGTCAGAGGAGTGTTGGGGAAACTGCTCAGCTTCAGCTCAGAGCACTTGCCCTGCATGGAATGCTGGAGGTGGCACAGTCCCAGTCCCAGCAGCAGTGCCCTTGCAGCTGCTCTGCTGCTCTAGTGATGCTTTTGTCCTGGAGATGGCTCAGTGGGTAACTGGGTCAATGGACTTGGATGGTGAAGCTTTTCTGTCCTGCAGGATGCATGTGGCCTGGATAGGTGTCAGGCCAGGCTTTCCCTGGCTCGTTCCATCTCTGGAGATGACTTCTTCAACAGAAGGGTGTGCCCCTCTGTTATGCTGATTGAGCATTGCAGGAAAGCACCACTGCAGCTCCCACTAAAACAGTGTCTGAGCAGAGGGTGACTTGTCCCTGGGGACTGTGACAAATCTGCGCTCGCTCAGGGGAGTCTTGTGTCTTTCAGGAAGCAGAAAAGTTGGTGGCAACAGTGATTCCCAAGCATTTGGCTGATGCTGCCCCAGAAGTGGCTGTGTACCTGAAGGAATCCGTGGGGAACTCCACCCGCATTGACTATGGCACAGGTACCTGGGCTTGCACACTGGCCACGGCTGGCCTAGTTGGGGAGGGACCCTTTGGAGCCTGGTGCTGCATTAGTTTAAATGTTATTACCACTTTTTTAGTTCCAGCTTGAAACACCTTCCTTCTGGGGCCCCATCTCCCCTCTGTCCTGTGTGGGCTGTGACTGAGAGCTGGGGCTGGGAGCTGTGCTGGAGCTGGGACACCCTTTCACACCTCATCTGAGGAAATGGGAACCAAGCTGTTCTGGGATGAGCTGTAGGAGCTGCCTCACTGCATGCAGGTCTCCTGCAATAGGCAGTTTAAAGGGAACTAAACTGAGAAGCAAGTTCATGGTCAGGGGAGGTGTCCTGGGGTTTGGTGCTCCCTAGAAGTGCCATTGCTGCTTACAAAGGGACTTTCAAATCTGAAGGTAGAAACATTTTGCACCTAAGAAGATAGTGAATTGCAGGTTGAAGTAACCACACTGGCTTCAGTGAGACCTAAATACAGAATTGTCTCCATGCTCTGCTGCTCTCTCTGGAGGACTGGTGTGTCCTCACCAAAAGGCAGGGGAGTGGGATGCTGTGGGTGCAAAGAAACACTGCTTTGGACTTGGGCAGGGAGAGGAAGAGGAGGTCGTGGGTAAAAGGCTGAAGAGCTGAGGGCTGTGCAGTGCTGGCTGCAGCTCACTGGCACCAGGGGGAGATGTTGTCCTTGGAAAGGGACTCACTGGATGGGCTTTGGTCAGCTCAGGGAAGGAAATTCAGCCTCTCCTCCCCTCCCGCGTGTCCCAAGCCAGAGGCCCATGTCCTTGCTCACAGTGGCCAGCCTGTAGGTACATTTTGTTCCTTCACTGGGAGCTGCACCTGTCCACAGTGTTGAGCTGCTGGTCTTGTACTCTCCCTTCTTCTGTGATCCCTTCCACTAAAAGGCGTTTCTGGGTTTGCTGGCTGTTTCTTTTCCTTGCTGTTAACTGGAGAACCAAACTGCAGGGGCCCAGCCTGAGATCCCAGTACCTTCTGGGACAGACTGTTCCTGGCAGTGTCATGAGATCTGCATCCTTCTGACAGAGATATTTTTGAAGGAGGAGGAAATCTGTTTACTTGCAGATGTGAGGTTCTCTTGCATCCCCTGAGCAGATGACTGTGTGGTGCTCCATTTCCCCTGCTGTGCCAAGCTCCTGGGAAAGTCTCTGCCTTGGTCCCAGTATGCCCAGTGTTGGAGCTGTTTTTCCTTAAGAGCTTCTTTTCTCAGAGTCAGTAATCACCTCGTGAATGTCTAGGAGATGTTTAGGTGGGTGCTGCACGGAGATGAAATATTGTCAGCTCATGGCTGACATCAGGGTGCAGAGGGGACTGACATCACGGCTGTGATTTCTGAGGAGCTGTTGTGGTGCCCACAGAAAGGTTGTCCTGGGGACTAGACACACCAGTGTCACATCTCTTCATGTCTTTTCACTCCAGGACATGAAGCTGCATTTGCAGCCTTTCTCTGCTGTCTCTGCAAAATTGGTGTGCTCAGAGTGGATGACCAGATGGCCATTGTCTTCAAAGTGTTTAACAGGTGAGGTCATGGAAGGAGAAGGGCTGCAAGCACGGGGCTGGTTGGGGGAAAGGGCAGAGTGGGAAAGCTGAGGCCAATTTTACACAAAATTAGGAGCAGATGTACTTTTTAATGGACTGTACACTGACCCATCATAGCTATCTCCAAAAGAGGCCCCTTATGTGTCAGAGGCTGAGTGTCCTTCTGGAAAGTTACTTTAGTTGAGCACAAGTTACTGAGCTCTGTGGGTGAAACTCTGTGTTTTGTGATAGACAGGAATATCTGATCAGAGGATCTAACATTTCTTCAGGCATCAAAAATAAAAAATGCATGCACCTAGCAGGCCTCCCCTGCTCCTCTAGGTGTGTTTCCAGACTAGGAGGTAGAGTTGGTAGTGATGGAACTGTGGAGTGGGTGTTTGGAGTCCAGAGATGTAATCCCAGCTGTATCGCTGTTTGATGGCATGGAAACAATTTCCTTCAATAGCACTTTAATTTTCCACCTGAAAAGTGGAAGTAGTGATTGCTGTAAGGTGGGAAACTTTCTGAGCTCTTTTGAAAGTTGTTGAAGGAGAGTGAACTGCCAATGTTTTCAAATAACAAGGGGGATGGGGAAGGATCTGCACCGAGGTAAGACACTGCAGATAAAATAAACCCCTGGCACTGGATTTCTCTGTGAATTTGGTGTTCAATACCATCAGGCCGCTTCCTCTGGCAAAGGAGCTGAATATATATTGTATGTGGGGGTCCTGCTTACAAGGGATAAAGCTATATCCTTTTCTAGACTGCTTGTTCTTGTCCTCATGTAAGTGAAAGAGAGAAGGCCTTGTCTTACCCCTTCTTGTCTCTTTGGTCTCAGGTACCTGGAAGTGATGCGAAAGCTTCAGAAGACCTACAGGATGGAACCTGCTGGCAGCCAGGGCGTGTGGGGCTTGGATGACTTCCAATTCCTGCCTTTCATATGGGGCAGTTCCCAGCTGATAGGTACTAATAAAAATCATCTTCTCGTGTCCCAGCCTGCCCTCTGCCCTGTCTGTCTAGGTTGCAGAGATGATGGGACTCGGGGCTGACTTCTAAATTCGAATCTGTCAAGTTTGTGCATAATACAGCAGGAGAGTTTGGCTTTATTTTTTTCCCCTCACCTTTTCAAGTAAAGCTGGTTGCTAATGTTGGGAGATGGAAGGGTTCCTTGTACAGTACATCTGTCTTTATTGCAATGACTACAAACTTTTTAAAAGGAGAGTCTTGGTTTTGGTGCTAGAAAATGCATTTTCTGCCCTGGTGAGTTTTCTCCCTGCAGAGGGGGATGAGATAGAAGGGAGTAGCTCTGTGCTGACTTTTGAAGAGCTCTAATGGGAGGATCGTGTTTCTGGAAGAGGGGCAGGACAACACCTGATTGAACTTGGTCTCAGAAGGGGGTTGCCTTATGGGTTATTTCCTGTTGTCTCTTACTCTTTTTAGACCATCCAAGTCTGGAGCCTCGGCACTTTGTGGATGAGAAGGTGGTAAACGAAAACCATAAGGACTTCATGTTCCTGGAGTGCATCCTCTTCATTACAGAGGTGAGGAGTGGAAGGTTTGTCCCACAGGGACGTTCTCTTGACATCAGATACTTGGCTCTGGCTGCGGTTTTCTGTTCCTCCTTTGCTTCTTTGTCTGCTCTCGTGGAACTGTGCAGATGAACTGTTGTTGCATGTCTGAGGTGCTCTCCTTGAATGAGTTGAGACAGGGACATTGAGAGGAAAGTGTAATTAGGCTGGATGGGCTGTGCATGGTAGTTGAAGGGAGCTGTAACAAGAGCAAACAGATAACCTTGCATCAGTCAGTGGGAACTTGGATGGGGAAGACTGGTTCCTGCAGAGACTCCAGGAAGATGAAGTAGGAGCTGCAAATCGACTGGGCTTGCCAAGACAACCTCCCTCCCCTCCAGCCCTTGGGTGCTGCTTGGCAGCCCTGGGTCTCCCCTTGCTGAGGGCATGCTCCCAGACTTCTGTGCTGCTCCTTCTCCTCCGGGTCCTACCAGAAACCCTTTAAATGCACCTTATTTGCAACTGACCTAGAGCAGAGAGGGTGCTGAGACTCGCCCAGCTGGCAGCACTCTGAGGACTGGGGATCCTCAGCTTGGTGCCAGCCATGGGCAGTGTCTCAGTGAGGCAGCTCAGGGCCTTCTGCCTTCAGCATCCATGGAGAATCCAGCTGTGTTTCTCCTGGCTCCCTCACTGCACAGTCTGAAGAGGGAGAGCAAGAACTACCCGCTCTCTTGTGGTGAGGGATTTCATGTCTCTGGCAAGAGGGAGTTGATGGGATTAATTCTGAAGGACAGAGTGCGGTTCTTCCCCTTTGTTCTGTTCGCTTTCCCCCCTCCTCGTCTCTCTAATTTAGTGATTAGATGAGAAGGGAGGTTACAGACTATGAACTTAGCCTTTCATGTAGGAAATCTTCATAGGAGCCTTTGGCCCAAACCCCAGGAGGTGCTGTGTCAAGTCCTGCTGAATCTGGTAGGGTTTGTTGGTACTCAGCACCTCACAGGGTTTAACCCTTAATGCCATGATAAATCATGCCACGGGTACTAAAGAGGTGCTGGTGGAAGAGATCAAGATGAGGACAGGAAAGCAGGAGCCAAGATGGTCTAAGATTTATTTTAGTTTGGGCCTCTAATATCCAGACAGTGCACTGACTGACCTGTTAGAAGCAGCAAAACACATCTTTTGACATGTGTGTAGAAGATTCTGCAGCGCCCAGATGACAGGTGAAGTTTAAAATTCCCAGCACCATCCTGCTGCTTCAGGTCACACCTCTTCTGCCCGCAGACAGGCAGCTTTTTAGCAGGCTTTTAAAATACGGGATTTGGGTTCCTTTTTATGCACATTTGTTGGGAATCATGGAATTCAGCGTTTCTGCCGAGTTCCTCAGTGCCACCTGGTGGCAAGGAGCCCTCCTCTCGGGCCTCCTGCCGTGAGCTGTAAGAGACAGCAGCAGCCTGTGTTACCAAATCCATGGTATATTCAGTGCTTCTCCAAACAGGCACTGGTTCCTTTCTATAAAGATTTTAATTTTTAAAACTCGGTTTTTTCCCCCTCCTAAGTGCTCAGAAAAGCTGTAACTGCCACTAGAGGGGGTGAGGCAGCCTCAGTACCCTCCAAATGCTTTCTCCAAAATCAACAACAAAACAAAATAGCAGGGAAAAAAGATAGATGGGATTAAAGACTTTAATAAATGAATGATGTTATTTTCTTCTGAGCTCGTCAACTGGAAGCAGCTCTCCTTTAAAGGTGTTAAACATGTAGCAAACACCGCAGCAGTTCCCATAGTGAGTCTGGTACGTCTTGCTGACATGAAAGCAGGTTTTGTTTCAGCAGGCTACAACCGAGGCAGGTTGTTTGCTGTCAACTGAGAGAATATTCTCTTGAGCAGATATTGTTCCCAGCCCCTGTTGTGGTGTTTGCCACGTTTGTATTTAAACCTCAGGCTCTTAAAGCAGCAGCAAGATGGTGTCCAGGCTGATCCCACCACGGCATCCTCCTCACAGCTGTGCTCAGGCATGGCAGTGAGCCTTGCATGAGCTGGCCTGATGCTGGGAAATCTGTGGGGTGGGTTTGGACCTGAACATGTCATTCTGGAACAGGGTGAGGTTTGCAGAGCTGACTGAGACTCGAGCTGTTCCCCTGCTGCTGCCTTTGCCTGTGAAATCATGCTGGGGGGTGTGTGGTACTGGCAGGTGTGAGGATGAGGAGGGTTTGGGAGCATCTCTGCACAGGGACTGTGGAGGGCAGCGATGCAGGGCTGCCTCTGTGTGTGCAGAAGGGGGTGCTGGGTGCACCCTGGCTCTTGGGGGGGTTCAGTGCACTCGCCCAGATGCTCCTCTCCGAGAGCTCGGGGCAGGCAGCAGGAATTTCAGCTTCAATCTGGCTTCTAAATTTGGAGGTTTGGGAAGGGAGGGCTCGGGTTTCGGCTGGAAGGGAAGGAGCTGACAGGAAAGCACGGCCTCAGCCGTCCCCCTCCCCCCTGCACTGACAGAGGAACCATTTACAAAAGGCCGATTCTCTTGGGAACCGAGAGGCAGGAACGCCGCGTCTGTGAGTAATTTCCTGCTCAATATGGCTGCTCTGACTCACTCTGTTCCCCTGGGGTCACTGCGGGACTGCAGCGCGCTCGCCGCCTCTCGCTCTCCCCCCCAGCTCTCCCTCTTCGCCCTTTGTGGCTGGAAGGAGATGGATTTTTTTTGTTCCCCCTCTCATCTCCCTTATTTTTGCCTCTTCAGTGTGAAGCTGTAGCGAAGCCATCCCTCTCCAGTTGCCCTGGGTGAGGAGGGCCACAGTGGTGGCTGTGCCTGGCACGAGTGTGGGGCCAGCCAGCCCTGCCTGCCTCCTCTGTGCTCTCTGGCACACTCACTCCAGCTTGGGAAGGGAGAGAAGCAAAGCCTGGTGGTAGTGGCTGATGCAAAGTGCACCCTTGCGAAGGGTGGTGATGCCAGGGGAAGGTTTGGCATCAAAATTCCCGCAGCCAAAGCTCCTGTGCAGGGAGGGGGGTGCTTTGAGGAGCTCCCTGGCTCGGGTGCCAAATCTCGGTGCCGGATAACGCGCCGGTGCTGCCCGTGAGTGCCGTGCTTTGTGTGCCTGCACGTTCCATCCCGTACCCGCGAGGAGAGCACGTGGTGGAGGGGAGCAGGAGTGGCTCATCCATCATCCCCTGGCTCCCAGGAAACACCGAGGGGAAGCTGAGATGTGTCTGTGCTCTCCCAGCACCAGGCAGTGCTACAGACCTGCTTCCCCTGGTGCTCCAGCCCCCGAGGTCAGTGGGTGTGAAACACGTCATGCTCCAAGAAGTGGGTTTTTTGGGTCCCCCCACCTTTTCCCTCTTTTTCTTTCTCTGCCTCAGGCTGGTGCCACACAGGCATTGCAGAAATTTCCCAAAGCAGATTGATTGGCTCTGCTTGCTTCTACAGAGAGGTTGTTTTGGAGGCTCTTTTCCCACCCTCTCTCCAGGCCTGTGCGTGCGTGGAGGAAGGGGTTAGTTGTTCAAACCCCAAGTGGTGAACAAGAGTCCAAGAGATTCCTCTCTCCCCACGCTCCTTTTTAGCGTGAGCTTCGGCCTTGTGGTTTCTGATGTCATGGGAACTTCGCTCAGTCAGAGTGGCTGTGTTGTATTTCTTTTTCTCCCTGAGGGTCTGTTTTTGTTCATGGAGGAGAAGGAGAGACAACTACCCAGGGAATCTACATGCAACTGTCCCTGATTGCAGCTTCCCTGCTGCCCTCCCTCCTCCAAACTGCTCACCCTGGGAGGAGAAACACTGGAGCATAAAAAAAAAATTAAAAAAAAAAAAAATAAAGCATCTGCTGCAAGGCAGCAGCTCACAGCTCTGGAGCTGTTTTGGAGAGCAGGACTGGAGTGTGTCCCCTCTGCTCCTGCCTGCCCCAGAGCCCTCCTCAGCTAGAGGCATGTGTGGAGTGGGCTGTGGACACGGAGCTGCTGCCAACCTGCACTGCCCTCTGTATTCAGGGAAGGCAGCGGCGGTTGTTGCTGCTGTTTGTTGTTGATCTGAATGGGGAATGAGTCATTTTCTTGGAAAGCCCAGCAGAGCTGCACTGGGAGGTTTCTGGGTAGAATAGGAACAGCGTTGAGCCAAGCTCTACTGGAGGGGAGAACGGGACTTACGTGGGGCTTTTTTAATGCGGTCATTAAAAGGGAGGTGTGCAGAGGGACGTCTGATTAGGAAAGCGTGGCAGGAAAAGGCTTAATTTTATCAGGGAAGGAGGGGAGCTGGATTGCCACGGCTTCATGTGATGTGGCCGCAGCGGGAGGGAGCTTGGAGGGAGGGAGGGAGGGAAGTGGCAGTGAGGTGGCTGGTGCGTGGGTCACAGGGCTTGGTGGGAATGTTTGCTTGGAGAGAGTGTGAGCGTGAGTCACTGCTGGTGCACGAGCTTCCTGGCTGGCCCTGCTCCCTCAGCCCTGCACTCGGGTCTCTTTCAGATGAAGACGGGCCCCTTTGCCGAGCACTCCAACCAGCTCTGGAACATCAGCGCCGTGCCCTCCTGGTCCAAGGTCAACCAGGGCCTCATCCGCATGTACAAGGCAGAGGTGAGCGCCGTGGGCAGGGGGAGGCTGCTCAGCCACACACCTCCTGCCCTCCACAGCACTGTGAGCCAACCCCTGTGCCTGCTCCAGGCATGGGGAACCCAGCACAGCTGTTTGCTGCCCCTTGCTGACTGTGGCGTGGGAGCCCCTGGCCAGTTCAGGTGCTGCTGGCTAGAAGGAAGCTCCTGCCTGCCTAGTGTTTGCCCCAAAACCAATCCCAAAATGGCCATTTCTTGCAGACAGGACTTTTGCCATTTCTTGTCTTCCCACAGTGCAAATTTCAGGTCTCCAAATTGGAGCTGATGTCTCACCTTCTTCCCTTCTGGTCCCCCCACTATTTTACCAGCTGGAGGAGACTTAGTTTAAATTATCATCCTGTGTTTTAAGAGCCCCAGAGCAGGCTGAATGCTTCCTGCTGATCTCCCCTTGGTCTGTGTGCCACAGCCACCTGCCTGGCTTGGCAGCCCTCCGCCCACCAGCACTGCTGGCACTGCCCCAGGCTTTCCTGGCGAGCCCTGGCCTGGGGAACTGGGCACTTTTGGCTCTCCCTTATCTCTCCTTCCTGCTCAAGCCAAGCCTGAGCTTGAGGAAGCAGGACAGGAACCGCCACATCTGGACCTCTGGAGGAAACAGCCTGTTGGCATCTCTTGCTGGGCAGGATGGGACGGGGCTGGCTCTGCAGGACACGCTGGCTGTGCTAAAGGCACCGGAGGAGCAGGGATGGTGTAACTCCCTGGTGCACCCAGTGGTGCTTGAAGGAGTTAATCCCATACCCGTGGTCTGTGCTGGTGTCAGATCTCTGCTCCTGTTGCTGGGACACGAGGCTGAGGCTCACAGAGCCGTGCTCAGGCCCAGCTCACAAAGGGGTTAAACTGTGCCGAACTGCCGCTCCCTCCCCCAGCCCTTCCTCTGCACTGCACATCCTGTGTTTAGGTTCCAGGCCACATACCTCTCTAATCTGTGAGGTGTCACTCCCAGGCCCGCTGGCTCCTTCCGCCCCCAGCTCAGCTTTCCTCCCAGCCTCCAAAGAGCAGAAGCGGGGCTGGGGGTCGACCCCCTCGGCTGGCTGCTCCTCAGAGGGGTGCCCTGGGCTGCTCCTTGGAGGGGGAGGTGCCCCTGGGCTGCCCCTGTGGGGCTGCCCCTGCTCACAGCTCTGTCACAAGGGCTGGAGACACTACCTGCTGGGAAACCCTGAGCTGGAGGCTCTGCTGTGAGAGCTGGGAGGTCTGAAGGGAAGAGCCCAGCCCTGCAAGTGCTGTTAAAGTGAAACGTGAGTCCCCCAAAACCTAGAGCTGCAGCCTGGTCTGCTGCTGCCTCAACAGCCCTGCTGTGGTCCTTCCTTTCTTTTGGACCAATCCTTCACACAGCTCTGTGGGTACTCCCCTGGCATCCCAGGTGCCCCAGGATGTTCAGGTGCTCCTGCCTGATGCCCCACATGCCCTGTGCCACAATTGCTGCCACCTGTACATGACTGGAGGAGCTTGGCAGTGATGTGCCCATGGTGCAATGTTCTTGTCTAGTGATGTATTGGGGCCACTCTATGATGGCAGATTGACCTGTGCCCTGGCTGGGGACGGCACAGAACCTCTGAAGACTGGGAGATAGTTTGGCTCTTCTAGGTGCACCCAGGACATGGGGTTTTCTGGAGGCCTTGATCTGTTTTGAGTGGAAGGTGACATTCTGCATGGAAATGATGGATCCAGTACTGATGGGTTTCTAGAAATACCTAGAGATGCAGCTGTGTCAAGGGGAGAATGCAAAAACTGCCAGGAAGGGTTATGACACAAATTCAGGCTAAGGTGTAAAAAAACATTGAGTCAACCAAAGTGCTTTAAATTTATTTTTTCCTCAAGGAATATTGGTAGATGTTAAAGGACTAGTCCTAAGAACACATGATTCTCATGCGGCGGTGTCTTCTCCTGGCTCTGCATGGTGCCTGTGTTCCCCTGGATGGGCAGGGGAGAGGGGGGACTCCTGCTGAGGGATCATCATTGGTTCTTTATATATAGATATATATATCTTTAGATCAAATCTGTTCTGGAGAGTCTCCCACCCTGCTGCTGGCTCAGCCAGTTCCTGCCTGTAGGAGGTGAAGGAGCACAGACATGGATATGGCAGCAAGGCTGGGCAGAGCTTTCAGTTATGGTCTGCCTGGCCATGCAGGTTACACCAGCATTTGCAACAAGAGGCTCTCTTTGACTGATTTTCTGGGAATCACACAAGGTTCAGGAGTCACTGAACCTTCATCCTTTGCACACTGAATCCTTCTGGGTGTTTCAGGCCAGGCTCTGAGTCTCCGCTGGAGATCTCATCTGTTTACTGCTGGTTCCCAGTGTGTTTCTGTTCATGGTACCCAGCTCTGTAGTGTTCAGCAGTGCAGTCTTTCTCCAGTTAGCCACTGCCAGCATTAGCAGAAGGGAAGTCAGCAATAGCCCCCAGGTGCTGACGTGGGTCTTTGCCCAGCTCTGTGGCTGAGCCTGGAGCGTGTGGTGGCAAAGAGAGGGAAGGTTTGGGGTTGTGGCGTTGCTTTGTCTGACTCGCAAAGGTGAGACCAAGTTTTCCTTTTATTTATTTTCCCCTCCCTTCTCCCTGCCCCTCAGATCCCCTGTTGCAATTAGATCAGGTGAAATCAGACACTCATCTGGAGGCTCCAGCTCTGTAACATGGCTGGGAAGCGCCAGGTGCCGGATGGTGCTGACCATGACCGGGTCTGAGCGGAGGCAGCAGCAGAGCCGAGGGGTCACTGGCTGGGAGCAGACCAGGAGGAATCAAATGCTCACTCATAACCTCCTCTCCCTTGGTGGGAGTGGGGCAGCTCCAGACTTGGTTCATTTGAAAAACTTTATGGGATGACTTTAAACAGCTGACAGAAAGCTCAGGTGTGTTCATGTGGCTGCGAGCTCTGCTCTGGATCCAGGCACTCCAGTGTGGATGGGCAGTAGACTGAAGACAATGTGTCTTCAGCTCTGTGTGTTTATGAAATCCCAAATGTGTCTATTTATAATATAATGGGTGAAGATGTGTTCTCTTGGAAGTCCAAGGGCTTTTCTTTTCTCTCCATCAAAGGCGAGTGAAGAAGTCGACAGAATAGAGCGTGGTTAAAGCAGCAGCCTTGATGTTTTTCCCCTGAGCCTGCTTTTGAGTCTCCTGACCTTTCCTTCTCTGCAGTCAGTCAGGAAATACTTTCCATTGTAACTAATGTAGTCCCAGTTCCATCTTTAAAGGTTGAAGTTGGTGCATGAATCTACTCCCCAGTTGAGTCCCATGCAGACCTTCAGCATGATGAAGGTGATGGCAAGAAGAAATAAGCTTGTCCCCTTCAGTGAGATAGTGTTGGGGTACATCAGTTTCAGCCACAGATGATGCAAGGAGAGTCTTATCTCTTTGTACCTCTAATAACCCAGTAAATTTGTGTTAGTTCTGCCAAATACAGGAGAAAAGTTTCTTTGCTCATCTCTTCTTGGGCTGGCAATGTGTTAAGTGGAATGGATACCCATTCTTCCCACTGGTGGTGAAGTCTCTTCATCTGGAGCCCAAACCAGTCTGGTCTTCCATGGGACTCCTTGGAGCTAATTGGGCTGACATTTCTAGCTGTCAGCATCTCCAGTGTTCATTTCTCTCTGCTCTTCCCTCACGTCACTCTTATCCAGTGCTGCTTCCTCTGAGGGTTTGTCTAAGTGGTTGTGTGGAGAGATGGCAGCAGCTCTGAGCATTAGGAAGCTTTGAAGGTGATGTGCCCTGATGGTCACAGGACTTATTTCTCCTTGGTGTCTTGCCATGAAGGTTTGTGGTTTTCTGCCTGGCTATTATTCCCCAGGAGTGGATATGGTCGTGCTGTACTTTCACCACCTTCAAACTTGTTTTGGATCTAGTGTGCTTGGAACCAGTCGTCTGACCTCTGGCTCCAAAGGGATTACTATAGGGCCTGGGCTTCTGAGCACAAATCCTCCTGCTTGCCCGTGATGACAGCACGAGGGCAGGGTGCCTGTGCCTGAGTCCTGCCCTGGGGTTAGGACTGTCTGCAGCACACCCTTCCTCCCCAGCCCCACAGCTGGGGTCTCCCCTGCTGCAGCAAGTCCTAATTGGCCCCATGGAGAGCACAGGGCCATTTCCTATAGCAGGGAGAGTTGTAACTATGCCGTGGCTCTCATCTGCCTTTGGTGCGAAGTTTTGCTTCAAAAAGGGGCCCACATGAAAGAGTTGCTCATCTTGTCCCTGACATCTGCTTGGGAGGCTGCTGGTTGGAGACAGGGGTTGATGTGGTCATGACATTTTCCTGCTGCTGGGTCTGCAGCTTGTAGGGAGCTGGGTGCCTGCCTGGTGCTGCATCCCACCCACCCTGGCTCTCTGTGCCAAGGAATTGCTGGGACTAGATGGGTTCCTGTTAGTTGGTATCTGCTGTGCTTTGGCTTGTGTGTACGTCACATCTCCTGTGGAGTGATCACCCATCAGCAGATCTGTGCCTTAGCTGGGTGTAGGGAAGAGCCTCTCCTACCAGACACAGGGCATTTTGGGTTCTTTTCTCCTCTTCACATCGTGCTGTATAGTGAGGGAAGAACTCACCCCTCTGCCTGCAGCGAGGAGGTGGCCACCAGCTCAGTAGGCCTGGTGATGAGTCCCCATTGCAGTGCAGGGAGGTGTCTGTGGCCCCTGTTGAGCACAGGCAATGTGGGTGACATCAGTGCAGACACAGCTACGGGGTTGGAGAACACTCACTGCCGACTCTGTGCTGCAGGTGAGTGTGCTCTGTGCCCTCACTGAGGTCTGGGCACTCTGAGTCTGCAGTGACTCAAAAATCAGAGCTCTGAGTGGCTCTGCGAGCCGAGCACTGGCAAACTGATGGGGTTATTGACCACAGTCCTGGCCTTCCTGTGGTTGGAATGGGGAGTGGAAGGGGCTGTGCCCTGCACAGAGCCCAGGCTTAGCTGGAAGAAGCAGCTCTGAGCTAAGCTGCCTTGTTAGTGGCTGTGTATAACTGATCTGTGATCCATTGCTCTTCAGTGGTGGGTGGGGATTTCAGGAGTGAGGGGTTGTTGAGAATAGGATCATATCTTAGACTATGGCAGCAAAATCACTGGTGCTTGCCCATCAACGACCCAGAGACTGGAAAGCGGTTTGGGAAGCACCTTGTGGCTGCAGGAGGATGCCTCAAACCTGGAGTGGGGGCACTGACCTGGGCAGGGCCAGTCTGTTCCCTGAGGGGTTCTGCAGTTCTCAGTGTTTGTAGGGTGAAGCTCTTCAAAGAGATCAGCTCAAGCAAGGAGGGTGCTGAGAGAGAAAGCTGCTGACATAGACATGCTGCTTCTGCTCATGCTCCGGGCCTGAATTTCAGTAAGCAGAAGGCTCTGGCAGAAGGGAAGGGGATGGGGTTATGAAGTGTTACTGGCCTGAGGAGCCTGATGGAAATGTGGGGAGAGACATGGAACTGATCCCTTTGGCTGAGCTGAGTGGCCCTGAGCTCACTGCCTCCTGACCCTGCGGGCAGGATGTAGCTCTGGCTGCATGTGCAAGGTGGAAATGTCTCCTGAATTCACCTCTCTTTATCTCCCCTGCTGCAGTGCCTGGAGAAGTTTCCTGTGATCCAGCACTTTAAGTTCGGCAGCCTGCTCCCCATCCAGCCTGTGACATCCTAAGGAAGGCGCGGGAGGAGCCGGGGCAGCGGAGGCACAGCGCGGCGCTCTTCCTCCTCCTCCCCTCACCCCCTCCTCATCACCCTGCCCATTCATTCCTGCACATCCTCATCGGCAACCACAGATCCAAAGCACTCGCTGGCCTCGCACGGGAGACGGGACGTGGAGCAGCTCCTCCTGCACGTCCTCACCACGGGGACATCTCACCCACGGCTTCTCCGCGACTGCCGCGTGCGGCTCCGGGCATGGGAATGGGTTTGGGTAGGGGCTGCCCTGCAGCAAAGGCCCTCTGCTTCCCTTCCCAGGAGGAAGGGGTGTGGAGGGGAGGAAGGCACATGTGTATGTGTTGGGCAGTGGCAACTGCAATTTCCCTTTTGAATTTCATTGGAGTTTCCTGTTGCTGTTTGCTTTGGGAAATCACCGCGCGGGGCGAGGTGTGAGCCTGCGTGTGTCTGTAGGCAGCCAGCTCTCCCTGCACAGGAGGTCTGAAATGGCTAAAAGGGATTTGTAGGGAGTATCTGTGGGTTGTTGGAAGCCCAGGGTGCCATAGCTCTCTTTTTCTGAGTAAGGAAAGCCCCTTCCCTTCATCTCTTCTGCAAGATACCCTGGGTTTTTCTTTCCCACTAGCGCCTCTTTTCTTGGGTGGAGCTGGGAGCCTTCTGGGCTGTGGCTCTGGAGCTGGAGACAAGGTCCCTGGAGTGACCCAGCTCTGTGGGAACAGCTATGCAAAGACACTGCTCAGGCTCCCTGTTAACGGGCACAAACCCTGACACATTCACACACATCCATGGCTGGGTCCAACCTGCCCTCTGCACTCCCGTGCTTTGCTGCCCCGGGGCTGGGCTGGCCTCAGTGGCACAAGGTGACCGTGGTTGCTCCTGCTTGGTCATAAATTGTAGTGACAGCCCCATAGCAAAGGGATTTCCCCACGGAGCAGCATGATCCCAGCTCTTCGAGGGAGACATCCTTGGAGCACAGGCAGCATAAGGGGGCAGCATGTGGCTTTATGTGCATTTATATCCTCGCTCTGGAAACAAAAAGCATAAATAGCCCAGAACAGCAGGTTATACCTGGAGAAAGGTCTTTCCCTTTGTCATTCCCTGCTGGTGTTGCTATGCTGGACCTCGGGCAGAGGGACCAGTTTTCCAGTGCCACTTCCAGTTCCAGCAGCATCTTGAAGGCAGGTGGTCTGGATGACACCAGCAGCATCACTGGAGGGCACAAATGGCTGGTGCTGTGTTTGAGATGAACTGTTGTATCCACAGGTCTTGACCAAGGTGGTCCACAGCTTTGCAGCTGGAGAGGGGATGTTTCTTCTTTGGTTTCCCATCCTGGGTGTGGTGGGACAGGGCTCTGATCTGGTGTTTGCTGAGGATCAGGTGCAGTAGGGATCCTTCCTCCTGCAGGTCATGGAGGGGGCAGTGGGGCTGCCCCCAGCCAGGCTGCTCAGCTATTGCTGCTGCACTGCTTTACTGCTGGGGAGGGGCAGAGAAACCTGCTTGTGATTATTTTTTACTTTTATTTTTAGGTTTATTTTTTCATTACTTTTACCAGACCCACTTACTCCCTCTTGTAAAGGTTCTTGCAGGCACTCAGGGGAAGGAGAGCAAGAAAAGAGTCTAAATTAAGGACAGTGGAGTGTCCACAGAGCTGAAGCAGAGCTTTCTGGCACTGCTACTGTCCTGACTGCTCCTGGCACAGTCCTGGGCAGGAGGTGGGGGACAAAGGGCTTTTGACCTGCCTGAAACAACTTATAAACTTGTATTTTAAATGAAAATGGAAGACTGGAGTTAAGTCTTGTTTTACTCCTGAATGGGATGTGCTTTGTCTTGGCTTTCCAAATGGATCCACTCCTGGAATGATGCTGGAAATCTGAGTGCTTGCTGGGGCTTGATGAGTCCATCTCCAAGGGAGCAGCTTGTGCCTGGAGCAGAGACCCCCCAATGTCTCCACCTCTGTCCCCTCCCGTTGCTGTGTGGCTTTTGGCAAGTGTCCCCCTGCTTTAAATGGCCCTGTGGCTGTGCAGCATCTGGTCAGCAGTGGCTGAACACAAGCCTCTGGTTTCCCAAACCTGCCCAAGGGTCAGGAATGCATCTCTCCTGGTCACCTTACGGAAACGGGGCTTCCATGCAAAAGGATGGGTGGAAACCTTGGCATCCATGCATGGGAAGGACATGGAGAACGTGGAATACAGCACCAAAAAAGGGTGGAGAGGTGCTTCCTTCTTCTGCAGCTGCAGCCACTGCTCCCTGGGGATGATGTCCCTGGGCTTGGGACCTGCGGAGGAGGTGGGAGGAGTCTCACACAGAGCTCTGTGTTGCTTGCCTGAGTCTGCACATTAGTCCTGCTGGGGATTTTGGGACTTCAAGCAGCTAATTCTTGTTTGAGTCTTATTGGCCTGCTTGGGATGTGCCCCTGTCATGTGACAGCCACCTGCTTGCCTCCCTCTGACTCCCACAGTGTCTGTCGTGGGTTCTGGGGGCTCTGCTCCTCTCCTGGCACACCCACACGTGTGGCACCACCCAGGGCTGCCCCGTGTCTGAAGCAGCACTTCCACCTCTTCCCGCACTGTAGTTTGAATTAAAGGCTCTGTGTTTTGCACTGGTGACTGTGTTGGTCTGTCTCAGACTGGGGTTTCTCCCCCTTTGGGAGCAGAGCCAGCGAGGCCGATGGATGGAGCCTTTGGCACAAGGAAGAGGCTGTTGATCTTTTGCTTGCTCTAAAATTGACTCGTTAATTAACTGCATGATCAAGTGCATCCAGTCTGTCTTTGTGTCCTACCTAGGTGTCTTTCTGTTGTATTGTATGTTTTTTATTTATTAACTTTTTTGCTGTGTCCACCCCCCTCCTGGCTGGGATTTGGCAGGTAGGTGATATGCAAAGCCTCATCCCAGGCCATCAGATGCCTCTTGAAGATCAGAGACTCTCACAACCAAAGGATGTTTGAGCCTTGTTTCTGAGGCAGGGTGAGAACTGGAACCTTTTTCTTCAGATGTTTTTCCTGTCCTGCTGTAGGAGCTGACTCAGGACTTCCAGCATCAGTTTAGTTCAGCAGCTTTGTTGGATTTATATTATACCTGGATTAAATTAAACCTGGACCTTCCCATGAGTGGTTGGAGGCAGTGTAGCTGTGCTTAGCAAATGCTCGTTTTCTTGTCTCTGGGTTCCACCTTCTCCATCAACACGGGCCAACTGTGCGAGCGCGCGTTGCTAAAAGCGGCAGCAGCGTGGAGGGATGGATGGTGAGCAGGAATGTCATCCTGGATCACAAATGTTTTTTTTGAAGACACTTGAATTCGTCTTGAACGCGTCCCTTAGTGAACATGCCGTGCAGTGAAGGGGAAGCAGACGCAGTGTGGGTTCCTGGCCACCTTCCCCCTCAGCCCACTGGCCAAGCCAGGTTTTTTTCTTAAATTCAGTTTTCAGAGTTGGGGTTGCCACACGTAGGCCAGTTTGTGTTTCTGTTTGAGAGGTGTTGCCTTTGCACAGGGTGTGTTGCACAAATAGCTGTCAGCCTTCCCCTGTCTCTTTCTTCACAACCCTCCTTTTTAAGTGATCACTCCTGGTGGCCACTAATAAATGAAGTAAGAGTTGAGAGAAGGAGCCTCGTGCGGGGATGGGAGTAACAGAATAAAAACTGTTTGATGCCATTGTTGCTGCATTGACTTGTCCCTGTGTGTGGCTCAGTGCTGGGATCCTGCTGATGAACCAACAACGCAGCCCGCAGTGCAGGACCAGCAAAGCCTGAGGTGGCACTTGCCCACCTGAAGATGCACTTTGTACCCAAAGGACCTGGTGCAGAACCACACAAGAGCCCTGGACTCTTCACCATGTCCCTGCAACTGCCTTGTCTTCCTTCCCAAGAGAGGGAAGGAGGCAGAAATGGGTGGGAGAAGGTGGAATTGGTGGTTGTCAGTAACTGCTGATGTAACCTGGAGTCTCCCACTGCCAACCTGTCAGTGGGAACCTTGCATGGTTGAGAAGCTTACAGGGATCTCATTGGTACTTCAACAAGGACTCCCCTGGCTCAGCTGTAGAATTTAACAGGGCTTTTGGAGGTTGTTTCATGCTCTTAATAGCCAAGAGGAGAGATCTTCATCCTTTAACCTTGCTTCCCCTTCAGTGGATGAGCACTCTTCCCATTGACATTGGAGAAACTCCTTAAACGTCCTGGGGACAGGCAGGTCTTGTAGAATCGTGCCAAACTTCAAACAAAGATGAGCCAAATTGAAAAAGAGCTGCCTCCACCTTGGATTCAGCGAGGGCTGAACTGTGATGGGCATCTTCAGCTTGGAGATCCACTTGTTCTGAAGAGGCCAGGGCTGTGAGCAGGTTCTAGAGGTTAGAAAAGGCCTTCCAGGGGGTGGAGTGGGTGCTTCTGCTTGCTATAAAAAGCCTGGGCTTGGGAATGTCTCCATCCGCCGGCTCAACGCGGGGCGTAAATACAGTTGTCGCTAAAATTGGAACGAGTCACTCCCCGTGTTCCCAGTCGCAACTGTAACGTGGATAATAAATAACGTGGAAATCCCGCAGCAGAATTCAGGCTCCTTAATGTGTGCACGCCCATGGAAAGGAAAAACCCCAGGAGGGGGCTGTGTGTGAGTCCTCCTGAGCACACTCTGCCTCCTTTTATAAAGCAGATGAAGGATGTGCTCAAGGGTTTGCTGACCCTGTAAATGGAGGAAGTAGAGAAAGCAGAGCAGCAGTCCCTTATTGGCTCTTCTTTTAAGGCACCTGGGAGAGAGGAACCCAAGCAGCCTGCACTGCACGTGTCAAGGTACCCAAGTTACCCATTGGAACATGAATTCCTCCCAGTTTTCTGTGTGGAAACAGGGTGTTGTTTGGAGATGGTGGTGTCTGTGATGCTGGACCCCAGCCTGGTGAGTAGTTGTGTGGCTGTGAGCACTTGATGTGTGTGCCATTAACCAGCACCACACTTACTGTGTAGCCATGATGCTTTGGGCTTCAAGTGCTGGTGCTGCTGAGGGAAATCTGTGTTTTGCTGTTGCTAAAAGAGCAAAGCATGACAATATTCCTGAGTCCGTGTGCCCTACAATGGCTACAGACTGGAATATTGATTGCTGGGGTGTTTAGAGAGAAATTCCAGCTAGATTGTAAGATACCAGTGTATTCTTTCACTGGGTACCAACTGATTGCTGGAAGTGACTTCTCTGCAAAGGGTCTGACTTTTCCATGTTTGGAGCATATACCTTTAAAAATATTAGTTTAGGTATTACATATCCCCTTTGAAAAAATTCCCTTGTAGGCAAGAATAAAACTTACAAAAAGGCTGTTACAGAGATCATCAGCTCTCTATTAGATAGCTTGGAATATGCTCCACTAGCACCAGAGTTTAGTCTTCTCCAAATTACTGTAGAGGATTTGACTGTATCTTGCTGATCCATCCACATTTTAATTTCCTCTGCACGGATACATATTGCAGGATGCTGGAAATCCCCAAGCCCACTGGAGCTGCAAGACTGGATGTTTCATCCTGTAACACCAATAAAATGTTAATGCATACTAATAGCAACAGCAAAGGGGTTTATGGAGCGAGCTTGGAAGTATTTTATAATTGCCAGGGTATCTGTGTCACAGAGAATTTGGGGTTAGAGTCATCAAGTGTTGCATTTTGTCAACACAGGAAAAGAAAACCCCTCAAATATACCTCAAACCTACTAATTTTTATAATTAAAGGGGGAAAGATGGGAGATGAGTCCCTGGGGAGAGAGTCAAACATAAATTGTATATACATGAGAGAGCTGCCCAGTGGTTGGGATGGATCTGGGAGACGTGGGTTCAGTTGCCTGCTCTCCACAGAGCCCCCACCGTGACCTTACCTAAGGACACTGCCTACCTTTCCCACCTGGAGGCCAAGGAAAAAAGCACCATCCTGCTGTATAAACCCAGTAAATCTGGGCATGAGGTGACATAAATACATCAGTAGCATGAAGTCCCAGGAGCTGGGGCATGGTTTGGGTTCTCTGCACATCCCACTGTCCAGCTGCAGCCTCTCCTCACTTCCAGCAGCTCCCTGTGTGTCCCCTCAGCCCAGCCTGGTGGTGTGGTCCTGTTTACTGCAATCTGAGGTACCAAAAACAAGGTAAATTTGAAATTGGGGGCAGAGGGACCGGGTTTCCTGCACCTTGCAGCATTTCCATGTGCTGTTCTGCATTTGGTCCTGCCTGTCCCAAACACGCATCTGGGATGCTGCAGTCTCTGGGGGACAAAGCAAGGAGCAGTGAGGCTGTGGAGATCATTCCCTCTCTGGAGCACCACCTGGGAATTGCTGATCTGCCCTGGCTGGCACTCGGCTCCCTCATTTCTCACAGTGGACCAGAGCACGTGGTCTCCGTGGTCCATGGGCAGGAGGGGAAGAGTCTGGATGACCACAGCGCTGCTTGTTTTAATAGATGTGCTCCAAAACCTGGGGATTTTCCAGAGTCAACAGATCCTCAGCCAAGGTATAAGCCAGAGGCATTGCCTGACCCGGCAGGCGCCGGAAGGCCAGGTTGGAGGAGCTCTGCATGTAAATGCTCCTGAAGCAACGTTAGGCTCAGTTAATCCAGTGGTAACTCCAGAAGGACAAACCCAAGGCTCAATCCTCCCCCTTACCTCTTGTGTTACTGAGCCAGAGAACCAAGCCCAGGGCACCCCATGGAGCCTGGGATCTCCATGTCTTGGCATCTGGGGCTTTTTAGCCACGTCCTTGCCTTCTGGTTCATATGGAAGGGCTGGAATGTTTGTGGTGCTGTGGGGATCACAAGCATGGTCTTTGCTGGGGTGGAGGTGGGTGATGGAGCAGAGCAGCCAGGGAGCCTGGATGGGGGGTTGTCCTCTGGCCCTGGGGGTTGTCCAGTCCCCCCAAGTGTTGCTTTGCCCCTGCACAGGATCATCCCACATCCCAACCTGAGTCCTGCTGGCTGTCTGCAGCGCTTTCCCTTGCCTCATCCCAGCATGGGGCTGATGAGAGTGAAGCCTGTCCCTTGACACATATTTTGGGCTGCTGTTTGCTCTCCAGTGCCAAAGGAGATGGAAAGGTGAGTTTCTGAAACACCCTTCCCCGAGCCGTGCATCCAACCAGCCCTGGCTCTGCTGGGAGGGAGTTCATTGGAATATCCCCAAATCCTGAGCATTCTGGTACTCTCCTTGCAAATGGTGGAGCAGGAGCAGGTTCCAGTTTGGGGTGTGCAGCCCAAAATGGGCAGCACTGGGCTGTGATGGCAGCCACAGCAGGAGGAGGAGGAGGAGTGGGCATGGCATGGGCACAGCAATTCGTGATGGTTGATGTTTTGTTCATCCTCACCAGGGAGCAAAGGAGAAACAAAAGCTGGAGCAACACAGGGCACCAGGCTGGCTGGGCGAGGAGGAGACAGAAATAATTGTGCAGAATTTCATCGTGGAGCTTGAAAAAGGGTGATGTTGTGAGCAAATAGTCACCTCCCAGAGCAGAACTTCCCCGTCTCCAGTTTCAAAATTCCATTCACATCAACATCCACTTTCATGTTGTAAAACCTGGGGAAAAAGGGAGCGGGAAAAAAAAAGCAGCTTCACACGTTTCAATGCAAAAGTCTCATTTTGGTGAGGAACAGAAAGCGTGGAAGCACTGCTTTGAGGGTTGTTTATTGAAAATCAAGCCCCCCAAATGAATGTGGGGAAATAATCAGGGACCTGAGGCAGGTGGGGCTGCTCCAAAGCCCGAGGTTGCTCCTGCCCATTGGGGCTGAACCCAGCAGGACCATGAAGTGCCCACTGGAGCTTCCAATGGTAGCAAAGCAGGAGCAGGGGCACGGTGTAGGTGTTGTGCTCTGCTGTGTGAGTCCTCACGAGTTTGGAACAACAGGAGTGGGGGGAAAATGTGTGGATCTGGCCCAATGGGGGACCTGCCAGCCAGGCAAGAAGGGGCAGCTTCAGTCCCAGTAAAGGGAGGAGGGTTGCAAGGAGCAGGGATGGTCCACAGCAGCATCCTGAGCAGCTCGTGTGCATTTCATCCCTCCAGAGAAAGCCCTTTGCCCTCCTCTGGGCAGCAGCACAGAGGGGTTAATGCTCTGCCTCATTCCCTGCAGGTGTGGGGCAGGTGCCTTTGCTCAGCTGGACCAGTCCTGGGGCCAGGAGTGAGGATAAGAGCAGGCTTTGGTGAGGCTTCTCCCTTCCCTTCTCCTCTCCTTCCTTTACAGGACCTGGAATCAGTTGGTGCCTTCCCTGAGGAAGAGGAGCTTAGGCAGCCCTGCCTGCCCTTTGCCTCTGGGTTTGGCTGGCTCCACCATTCCATACCGACCTCCCTCTGCTGTTTGGCGTTGGCCAAGATCTTGGATGAAGCGCTTGGCTGCTTGGCATAGAAATCCCAGACAGTGGCTCACCTGGAAATGCCTTTTGCCCTGAGGAGCAGCTGGAAAAGCCCTCAGCCTCTGAGGACCTTGGTCAGCAGTGCTGCAAACCTGCTCCAGGTCCCTCTGTGGGTGACCAGGACCAGCACTGGCAGTGCAGCCAACTTGCCCAGGACCAGGAACAGCACAGGAGTCAGTGCCCAGGAGAGCAGGTGAGCCCACCGCTGGGTTATGGATGTGTTTGGTCCCAATGTGAAGTGCTTAGCAGCTGGTTTCCCCATTTCCCAGCTTGTGGGGGCAGCAAGTCCTTCTCTGGAGACCTTTGGTTGGCTTTCTGTGGTGGAAAGGTCACTGAGGGCGGGGGGGGGTCTATGTCCCCCTGCTTTGCTGCAGGACTCTGCTCAGCTTGTGTCTCTGTGGTGCCAGTAAAGACCCAAATCACCCCGTGTTGGCATCTTCTGAATGCTGAGGGAGGTTATTGCTTCTCCTACTGCACAACCGAGATCCTGGTGCCCCGCTGCTGGTGGTGGTGTGTTGCTGAGATGGCTGCTTTGTGCTCAGTGGCTGCTGCTTATGAGCAAAGTGCTTTTTACTCTAATTTTTCCATTGTGCTGTTTTTGCTGCTTGATATGAGGGATAGCAGTTTCTGCCACACAACGGCCCCCTTTTAACTTTCCTGATGGGCGCTGGTAAACCCAGGGTAGGCTTAACTCAAGGACCAACATTAATCATCAAATCTATAATCAGGATATAGAGAGGCCAAGTGTGAATAATTACTGCTCAGGTGCTAATTACCCAGGCCCAGACCAAACCCAACACATCAAACACACAGCTAACAGGAGTGGCCTCTGGACCACAGTGCTGGGTCCCCCATCGCTCTCCTACTGCTCTCTCTTCAGGGGACTCCTGCAAACATCTGCTAACACGTGCAGATCCCAAAATACTCTTCTGTATTTGAGCTGGGTAGATGAGATAGGAGCGATCTGACTCCCAGGCAACAGATGGAAGGATGGACAGATCCTGCACTGGGTTCTGCAGGGCACAGAGTTGCCCTTCTGGGGATGTGCTGCTGGGACTGGGTACGGTTTTGTTTTTGGCACTCGTGGTTTAGGAAGGCTTGGAGATCCATCACCATGTCCATCCTTGTCCCTCCTGATGTGGAGGGACCTGCTGGGTGTGCAGTGGTGTTCTCTTCCAGGCTGAGCTGCTCCAGTGGCATGAGGGCTTAGATGGGCTGTTGGCTTTGGCACTGGATTTGCTCTGTGACTTCCTAATGCCGGATTTGAGCCCTCCAAGAGCCCGTGGGGTGTTGATGGTGCTGGGCAGAATCCTGTGACTGGTGTGTGCTGGGTCTGTGCTGACTCTCTGGTGCCGGTGAGCCCAGCCCAGCCCTGCAGCCACTTCTGTGACTGCCTTCAGGTTCGGGAAATAATGGGAGATCCGGACCCTCCTGGGCTCTGCGGGCAGCTGCTTTCTGCCCCTCCTGGCCGCTCTGCCGAGCGCAGCTCCCGAGTAAAGTGGGTTGGGCTCAGGCGCTGCTCCAGCTTCGGGTTGAATTTTTGGCTCTCCTCGGGGCAGGGTGACTCTTCCCCCAAACGAAGGGGGTTCAGTGGAGTGACACTGAGGAAACCACAGGCACTGGATCTGCTTGTGGAGAGCGTTTTGCGCCGCGAAGGGAAAGCCACAGCTGCGTCGCAGCTGGCAGAGCGAGCGGTGTGTGCACAGAGGCGGGTCCCTCTGCCTTGGCTGCCCCCCGACTCCCCTCACTCTCCCCCATCTCCCACCGCCCGCGGTTCTGTGCGAGCCACGCTCCACCTGCCCCCTCCGCAGGACCCCGCTGTGCCTTGTTCCCCACTCCGGGGCTGCCGGGCACGAAATCCTGGCGATGCCCGCTCACCCGCAGCCGAGAGGGCACTAACGGGAGAGAGAGGACACGGAGAGGTTTCTAGGGTCAAACTCTTTGGCATCAGCAACACCGTGTGTAAGGTCGGGTGGTGCTGGGGCACGCTGGACCGCGCTGGGGGCACAGCTGGGGTGGGGACAGGCGCTGACACGGGGGCGGTGACATAGCTGGGCTGGGGGGTCTGGCGGTGGCAGCTGAGCTCTCCCAGATTTTGGGTCCTCCACCCTGCTCCAGCCCATCTGCTGTGCGTCTCTGCCCGGAGGGGTGGGGAGCGAGGTGGTGGGTGCCTACCGGGGTGTGTGGGGGGCACAGCCCCTTTCCCCGCGAGCACCCGGCGGGTTCAGCCGAGTTGCGAAGGGATCAAAACATTTTGTGCCTGGAAGACGAGGAGCGTGTGCGAGAGTGAGGATGGGCTTGTGTTGGGGGGTGCAACCTTCCCCTGTCACCTCCCTTCTAGCCTGAATGCTTCTGCCATCATGATTAATTTATCAGGTACTTATGAATATGCAGATGAGACTCTGGTTTCCAGGCTCTGCTTTCAGGAGAGGCTGTGATGGGCTTTCTGCTGCTGCCGCCTTCTTAAGAAGAGAAATGTCATGTACCACGGTTTGAAATAAATAAATAACTGCGCCACCGAGAGCGTGTGAGTCTTCGCGGCTCCGCGGAGCCGTGGGGTTCTCCTCGTTCCTCAGTGACGGGGATTTTTGAGTGTCCCTGTGGCACATGGACCCCGACACCCCCTCCCCGTGTGTGTACCGGTGATGCAGGGGCGGCTTTGCCAATTCCAGCCTTTGAAACCGTGACTGAAGCCCCAGAAACTTCCACTGCGAAAGCGGGCGAGGGTTGGCTCCCCCCTCGAGAGAGGGGAGGTTTGGAGGGAGGGATGGATGCGCCTCGGGCGCGTCCTGCAGGAACGGGGTGATGGTCCCTTTACCACTGGAAACCCCAAGGTCTGGGAGATGGAGAGCGATTTGGGAGGGTGATGACTGTGTGCCTGTGGCTGTTCGGCTGAAAAGAGCTCTGCCCCTCTCCGACTGGGCTGCCTGGAGCAGGGGCTGCGGGACAGGGATTTGGGTTTGGGATTCGGCGCCCGGCTGCGCTGACCTGCGGGCGTCCGCACAAGTACCTGGGTTTTAAAACTTCCCCCGAATGCTGCGCGCAGCAGCAGCCGGGCTATGGATGCAGGAGCTGCTGCTCCTGCTGATCCCACGGCCGGGGGCCCCTCTCCAGCCGCCGCTCCCGGGGCAGTGGAGCGGGATGGGACCGGGTGAAGCCCCGGGGGTCCCGGCCCGGGGGCAAGGAGGGGGCTTCTCCACGGCCCCAGGGGTGAGCCTGCCCTGCTCGAATCATCGAACTCCTGGGTTTCTCAGAGCGTTTGTGCGCTCAGCGGTGCTCCCGCAGTGCTGCTACCTCTGGGTAGGGGGCTATGTGGTTTATATTTTTAATTGCAATAGATCGGAAGAG